>QKZZ01001706.1:0-13283 GCA_003521265.1 Cetradonia linearis
AAGGCAATCGTAGAGCAGAAAGTATCCCTATTCTTCGCCTGTGGCACCACCCCCTTCCCATCAACCGTCACCATATTCGTGCTAGCCTTCGTGCTCAAAGCCCACAGATAAATCTCACTACTACACTCCACACTGACCATGTTCTCCTGGCAAGACTCCGTAGCGAGGCACGTCTGATCGTAGTTATCGAAGAAGGAATACAGACCAGCGCCGTAGACGAGGATGTCTGAGCTGGAGAAGATGCGCAGACCCCAGGCCTTTTTGCAGGACTCGGTCGTGCAGGTGGAGAAATCGGGATCGGAGTATGTGGTTGAGGGTTTGAAGCCGCCGTTTAGGGCGTCGGGGTTGGATTGCATATAGGGTGTTTCGGATTGAATGATGCCCAGGTAGATGTCCTTTGCGTTGGCGAGCTGGTAGTTGTAGAGCTGGCTGTGCTCGGCGCTGGTGCCGTACATCCAGACCGGACCCTGGGATTCAACGAGGATGCCGCGGCCGTTGTAGATGTTGATTTGCTCGTGGTCAAGTAGATCGAGTTCGTGATCTGCGACCCAGAGCCAGTTGTTTTCCATGTAGATAGATGCTTTGGTTGTCACGTGGACGAGGAGGAATGCGCCTTCGCAGGGCGTTACATGATCTGGGGTGGTGGTCACGGAGGGGTTCTTAGCACAGGTATTGGATTGGAGACCAGTTCCTGCGGAGCCACCAATGCGGAAATGGACATCCCACATTCCTGAGGCGCCTTGAGAGGTGGATGCGACGTTCCATTCTACGAGGATGGCGCCGGGTTGGGGCCCCTTGGTTTCGAAAATCAGGTCGGACATTTCGACAGCGCCGACGTCGCCTGGTTGGCCGACTTGAAAGACGGGCGCGGGGGAGGACTGGGAGGAGAATGCGGTGCCGGAGGCCATGATTAGGGGCCATATTTCGCCGGTAATTTTGATGTCTTTGGGGACTTTGACAGTGGAGGAGATAAGGTAGGCGCCGTGGTCGAAGTAGACGATTTGGCCGGAGTTGGCGCTATTCATGACATTCTGGATGGCGGCTGTGTCGTCTGTTACCCCATCACCTTTGGCACCAGCGGATTTGACGCTGATGAAGGAGCTGGCCGACACCGTCTGATATTGGGGCTTGGAGCGCTCAAAGACCTTGTTACCGTCCATGAGGGAGGCGGGCTTGGTTGGTGCTGTCAGAGTGCCTTGTACTGTTGTGCTAGCAGCTGAAGGTGCTGGGCTATTACAGGTTGTACCATTCGCAGATCCGTCGTCGCCGGTGGTGTAGCCATTACCTTGAGCCCACGACGCAACGACAGAGCCTCCAGCGAGGATGGTGCTGCCGGTAACATTGTTAAACACAGCGGAAGTGCTACCAGTAAAGTCACAGTTGTCGATTACCAATGTGCCGCCAGTAGTGGGAACGTTGCCACTTTTGCTGAAGGCTGTGACGATACCCTTGGGCGTGGCCTTGAAAACACTGTCTTGGACAATGACTGAGCCGACGGTCTGATTTGTTGGAGCGTTAGACATATCAACGCCGATACCGCAATTGTTGATTGACAAGGACTTTAGGTTCCAAAGCCAGTTCCAGTTCATGAAAACAGCAGTATTGCAGTTGTTGAAGGTAATGTTGCGAGTAGTGAATTGCTGGTTGCCAAGGAACATGCCGTAGTTGCCTCCGTTGAAAACCAGATCGGTCATCCAGCCGCCAGAGCCATTGTCCATAAAGATACCTTGCTGCTTGTTGCCAGAGGCGCCTTTGACCATGTTGAATACGATGTTTTGGAGACTTGTAGCTTGAGCAACCTGCCAGTGGATACCAGCCCCAGCTGTAGGCGGCATGGCAGTCAGATCAATGACAAAGTTCCTGATTTGGCGGAAAAAGTTGTTCTGGTTGGTGTACCAGTTGCCACCAGTGGAGTTGTACGGATCAGAGTCAATGACAGCCATACCTTGGAATCCAGCTGTAGCCTTGATGGTTGGGGGAGTGATGGCATCACCGACGAGCTGGGTGTAATAGTACTGGATTAGTGGAGCACTAACGCTGTACGTGCCTGGCGGGAAGTAAACCAGGGCTGGCGTGGTAGTGCTTGAATCACAGCCTTCACCACAGCGGTTTCCTGAAGAGATAGCATTGTTGATGGCAGCGGTGTCATCAGTAGAGCCGTCGCCTAAGCAGTCTGTTAGCAGATAATTTTCAGTGGACGGTGAAATCAGAGTAGAGACTTACCTTTTGCGCCAAATTCCATCACATTTCTGTAGATTACATAGGAAGATGAGTTGCCGAATGGGACGGTGCCTTGTCGCTTTATGTTGGCAAGCCAGTAGCTTGATGATGATGCAGCAGTTCCAGCAGCTGCAGGTACAGGCGCAGCACTGGTAGCAGCTTGAGGTGAGGTAAGGGGGGACGCTCCAACTAGTGAAGAAGGCGCCGCAACGAGAAGGGTAGCGACTAGCGCGGCTTTGGAGAGTGCGAACATGTTGACAATGTTTGTTGTGTTGACTGTGGTAGTGGAGTTTTCGAGGCTGAGTTTTTGCAAAGGAGAAAGGAGAGACTTGAGGTCAGATAATATCAGCGATCCAGCGCTCTGAAGACAAGAAGATTGTGAGGCAAAGTTGACAAAGAACCGTCGAGGTGGTGTGAGAAAGAAATGGACAAAGAGTTATTAACAAAGAAAAGTGTCGGAAGATGGTGGAGAAGAAAGAAGAAATCTCGGGAGATTATACACAATAACAAAGCCAACGAATAAAAAGAATATTGTATTCGGTTACCCAGTAATGGTCTGACAAAGAGGGGAAATGACCTAACAAAGAGTGAATATCCACAGGGCACGAGCCAACTATACGGAAATAGGATTGCGAGTCGACTGTGGTTCAACTTACAGGTTCAGGGGACTTGATTCCCAATTATAAACGGACTTGTATGATTGGCCAAGGTTCTGTGATATTGAAACGCTTCTCCTCTACCCCCTTCCCCTGTGCGACTCCCTGTCTTCATATATACCAAACCCATCCCTGCCACCACCTCCTCAATAAGGAATGATAAAGTAGAGGCAGACATTTTGTCCAGGCAGATGCTCATACTGGTCACATTCGTTAAAACAGTGCCTCGTAGTCAGAAGGTGATCGGACAAGAATGGATGTGTCATGTGTGAGGCAACTGTCAGGAATGGAGGTTGAGGTGTAGCATAGCGCTGCTACTAAAAATCGCCGCAATTCGCCTCTTGTGCCGGCGGTTGCCTCTACATAGACGCTTCGAATGACCATCGATCATGGTGATGTGGAGCACTGGCAGTGAAATTGCCCATGAGTGGTCAGACAACTGTACAACGTACTTGTAGCCCCTGAAGGAAGCCTGGGAGAAATGGATGGTCATCGCAAGGTCATTCTCGAAAGTGGGATAGAACAACTAAATGTGAAACATCAATCCTACAATGTACGTGAAGACACGCGAGTCTTCTAGTGAATGAATGGCTGGCGAAGAAATGAAAAGGATGTACTACATACAGTCTACGAGTATCAGGATGGCATAGTGGTTATGCTGGGGTGACCTGTGAGTGGTTGCAACTTGTAGTGTCAAGCGCCGGGAGGGAGGGTACCTGATCTCCAGCCGACCATTCACCTAATAATTAACAACAACAACAACCATCATGCCCATGTACGGTACATCATCCCTACGGTTTGATATGTACAATAATATAATCCTAGTTCTCTCATATTCTACCTTGAAGGTTCCTTGTCTAGGGATTCATCTCCTTTTCACTCTATACAAGCCAATGTCAACCATCCAAGACAGCAAGTCATACATCAGAGGGCGCATGATTTATATATTCGCCCTCGCGTACGACCATCATGACTCTGGATGAACTGTTCAACGATCTGCAGGCTGCACACCCTCTCCATCATTTTATGACTTGCAGCAGTTCATCTCCCCCAGGTACCTTGCCTTGTCTACCCCAGATTTTGGCTAATGCGGGAATATGGGGTCGGGATTCAAGCAGGTGGTCATTCACCCCTTTTCTCATTTGACCCCGGCAGCAACCTGCATTCGGCAGCTGTGAAAGGGGTGAGTTCGACTCACATTCGCAGTTCAGGAGACAGGAGATTGAGATTCGTGACAACAAGAAGTTCTTGGCCAGTCATGGTATCCCTTCCCGCATTCTCCGGCGTTATTTCCCTGGGTTTGATAGCAAGAGAACCGCTTTGCAGACTAGTGAATCTCGTAAAAGAGACGTTCATACTGCGACTCATCGATATTGGTCTATAAGAGAACTGCTGCTACTGCTCGGCCATCCCGCTACTTTCTCTTGCTGACCCTTGACATTCTGCAGCCTGCATATCACCTGCCCAAGTCGGCGGATTCCTTCCGCGAGCTTGTCTTCTGCCTCCCACGAGAAACACACCCTCACGTTTCTATCAAGGTCCACCACTTTTTCATCACCATACACTGCGAAGATATGTCCAGGTGCTATGACCAGATTTTCATCCCGCCTTGCGACCAATGCTACCTCCTCTGCTTGTAGTGGCGCCGGTAATGAAAGCCAGATAAAGTATCCCCCCACCACCTCCCGGCTTGTCTGTGGTAGTGTGACTCCCAAAGGTATTAGGTGTTCTCTGATGGTAGTCACCATAGTTCGGTATCGTCGGGCGTATGTAGGCTGTAGGGTGTGGAAGATGTGATCCTCGAGGTCCCCTGACTCGAGGAGTTTTGACATGAAAGTAGAGGTCAACTGCGACGGAGCTCCACCAGATCTCGATGACCCGCTGCCAGATTATCAGCCATACCGCATACCAAATTGATGCTGTAAAGCTCACACTTGCGCATTCCCCCATGCAAATTTCTCGGTGCCTTCTGCCCAGCCTGTCCGGCAGCCAGGTCCTACTATCTTGCTAAAGGTGCCGTTGCTGACGGCATTCCCAAAGCCATCTGCTCCTTTCCTGCCAGTGCCACCGTCCAGTGTACGATCAACATCCACTATTCGAGGCAAATGGGAATGCTCTATACTGGACCGAGAAGTCGTCTTCTCCGCAGGCCATTGCAGCAGGTCATAGATGTCATCACAGATGATACAAGCGTCATATTCACGCGCGAGCCGAACAAGCTGTTGCCGGCGCTGAAGGCTCATTGTAATAGAGGAGGGATTGGAGAAGGTGGGCACAGCGTAGATGAGATGTCTGTAGATCTTGCTCCATGGTCGTACTGGCTTGAGCGTCTGGAAAGACAGCTCAGCTAATTGTCTAATTTTATTCAGCTGGCTGTGTATGTCATACCGGCCTCGTGTTGCCTTCGGCTCTGGCCTTTTCCTCGCTCTCGTACAAAGCTTTTCTCAGATATTCAATGTCGATACCCTCGTCGTCCTCAGGCACCGATCGCAGGCGACCATGAAAGCCATTATCTTCAAAGATCCGCATGCCAAGGAAGTAGGTTGGGGAAACCATCCACACATTCCTCGTGTAAATTGGCTCCGAGAAGACTTGCAGAATGCACGCGATGTTCTGGCTCGCTCCGCCAGTAACGCATATCCGCTCCGGAGCTATAGGATTTGTGGGCTGGTAGAACTTCGTTAACCAGGTGGCGATGCATTCTCGGAGTGGCTCGTAGCCAGGGTCGGGACCGTAGAGGAGTCCGGGTGTAGAGATCTCAGGATTTGAAAGCGCAACTGAGGAAGCGCTCTTAACCTGAGCCGCTGGTAGTAGGGCAGGATTTGGCCAGCCTTTTAGCAGGTCGATAAGGGCCTTAGATGTTCCATTCATCTTACAGAGCTCTCAAGCGTCGCTTGTCGACAAAGCGCCCGAGGCTTCTGGTTTAGGGATCAAAAATTTCGTCTCCAGGGGCATTCTAGGCTTCAGCCTAAGGGCCATTCAAGTATGGGTTTGCGGGTGAGCTCTTCTAAGAACAAGCTAGGCTATATTTGGCTAGACCCTTGAATTCCTCGTGCTTCGTCATAAAACAATGTTCATCATCTAGACAACGACATGCTCCTGCCACAACTAGCTGGTTCAATTTGAGGTTACCCCCATGCAGTATGATATTGAACTCCGTCTTCTTGTCCTCACTTCTTGCGCTTCTCGTCAATCATTGGCGTGCTTTCCCATGGGCTATAGAACATCTGTAGAAGCCATAACGGGAGCGGGACCTATGCCGTTTTATATCACACTGTCGTCCGGGATTACCCCAAGATCCTTGAACGCCAACACTCTTGTGTGTCTCTAGAGAACAGAATCTCTTTCGGATGCTGTTTGACCACCCTGTAGCACAGATCTTCGCTGTGATTGATAAGTATCACGCTATCTTCACATCGGCGGAGATTATTGTTCGCAGGTATACTCCGTGGTGCTCAGCCGACTCCAGCACACCCAACTAGCGCAATCCTCCATAGAGCTCCTACTTCAACACACAGGGCTCGGGAGCAAGCATTTCCGACCTGGGGTCAGGTCCTCCGAAAAGACCCCTCACGCGAGTCACCAGTATCTCGTACTATATAGTATCTACTGTTTCGCGCCTGGCCCCTGAACACTAGCCGAGCATAAGAATCTCGCCGCTTAACCACGTTCGACAACGGTCTGCTCAACGAGTGACCTCTTTTGGTATAGCTCAAGCCACCAGTTTCCTTACACGTCCCGTTCAAGCTAAAACGGGACCCTAGAAAGCACCGGAACAGTTGTCTCCCGCTTTTTTGGGCCCCTGTGATTATGCTTTAGCCCGCTCAGAAAAGACCCTCCAACGTGTATCCGCTAAACCATTGCAGCAACAGTGCTTCCACTTCATACGCAGTCCCAACCCAACGTCCTAGAAGCATCTGTGGAATGGCTGAGCAGTGTGCGCATCAAAGAGCTCTTGCATCTATGAGCAAATGTACCATTGATTCCGTCTTCTATCATAAACCAGCGCTGTTTGACAAAGAAGAGATGGATCACGCTGATCCATTGATAACGGTGCGCTAGTATGCGTGCTTCTGCACGGTTTCCCTGTCTCGCAGCACGAAGACTAGACAAGTAGAAGATCGACATCACCAGTTTTGTGCGATGAAATTCCTTTGTTCCGTAGAGGTAAGTACCTCATCCTAACTATCAGCACGTCGTCCCAAATCCTCCATCTGCGGATATCTCCAAATCCGACCATCGTTCTGTCTCGCCGCCACTAGGGGACCCCCGTATTTTGGTGAATATTTCCCTTAATCTCAAAAATGATGGGCCTGTCCATCATCGTCTCTTCAATCTTCAGTACTGCCTACCAGCGTACTGTCAGTCGATGCCATGAAAGCTAGCGAGTACAGACGATGATGTCGTCGCTTAAGATAAAACGGATAACACCCAGGACCTGCTTGTGGCCTCTAACAGGAAGTCTTGTGGTCTCCTTCGCCTTAAGCATCGGTCTCACATTTCGATCTGATCATCATTGCTATGCAGCTGTATGCGGCGAGGTTCTTTTCCCCCTGCAAGCGCGCCTTCACGTCGTTGTTTGGTACTGCTGGCTCTCTATCTCTGTCACCATCCTAGCTTTGCGCGCCTTCCATCCATCAATCCGGCGCAAACTCCAAGCACACATATATGGAGGCCAGCTGCCAGTCATTGGTAAATCTTTCACCATTAGTGGAGCCTTGGTCGTTCTCTGGATACTGAGCCTCTATGGCATTATCGTGGGGATTTGGTGGCTTCGGTTGCAGGAGTATTTCGTAAATCGAGGGGAGGCCAGCGGTCTGCACGCTGGAAATACACGTGTAGCTGCTGTTGCTCTGACAGGCCATTTTGCGGATGTGACGATGGGGATGGTGCTATTGCCCGTGGCCAGGAATAGTGCTCTGTCTTCGTTCTTCAGATTATCCCATTCGACAACTTTTGCCTTCCATATGATAGCGGCATACTTCCTTTTCGGCTTTGTCCTCCTCCATGGTCTCATCTATGCTTCATGGGTGAGCGTCTTCAACCGGAATCCAGACCTCACACGGTTGACTTTTCCTGTCTTAAATCCAACATACTTGTACAACCAGGTCTGGCCAGGAGGCAGAGGCTCTCTTGAAATCTGGAGGGCATCGCTTCTCTTCACTGGATCTGTTACATCTTTAATTATGGCGGCGATGTTTCTCACCACATTTCCAGTCATCCGACGAAAGCACTTCAACGTCTTCTATTTCACCCATCTGCTGAGTATAGTGGCAGTCATTGTCATTTGCCTGCACGCTAGCACGATGTTTTATTGCACAGCACCAGGATTGGCTATGTGGGTATTGGACTGGGGCATGCGACTCTACGAGCTGAGTGGGAAGATGGACAGCAGCCTCGAAGCCATTGGCAATGGATGGTTTTGGTCAGCTTCTTGCAAGTTCATCGAATAAGCAGATCACCTAGAGCTGACTTGAAGCATTAGTTTAACCTTGCCGCTTCCACGGCGACGCCTTGATGGCTGCGCATGCTACTCCCCGCTCGCCCATTTCCACATCCATCACACTGGATCCTCCATCCGCGAAATCCACCCTTTCACCACTGTTACGCACCTCGCCTCTCAGAAAGTCGCCACACCAAGCTCCACCGCCCGGAAAACAATCGCATTCAGCTCTACTGAAGAAACCATCATGATCCAATTCCTCTTCCGCAAAAGTGAACCGAGCCGAGCATTCGTACCCAACACCGATCATCCCCGAGAAGAAAAGTCAAGCAAGCAATGGACAAATAAACTCGCTAGTCTCGTCGAGGATGTGCCGAAAGCAGAGACGCCCGAGCATCTTCTTGAAGACGACCTAGGACATCAAAAAGGTCACCGCCAATCTTCTTCTATCTACCACACTTCTCTTCGCCTCGAAGGACCCTACTTCACCCCCGCAAACCCAGCCTTCTACAACACAGTCATCTGCCTCGTCGCCGGCACCGGCATCAGCGGCGCCATCGCCATCGCTGCCGCTTTCGGCGCACAACCAATTACCACACGCGAGCAAGCTATTGCCGGTTCCGCAGCGTTAGGCACCGAGCCGGACATCAAGCCAGGAGAATCAGAGAAAGCCACTGCTGTGATCCGACCTACCGAGACCACAAGCACGGCAGACAACGGACAAAGCTGTCAACTTCCACTGCGAAGTCAACGGACTTGGAAACGCTGCATCATTGTTTGGAGCGTACGAGAAGCCGATTACATCAAGCTGCCCTTTTTCAAGGAAGAGGACAATCCAGGGTTGGAGGTGCGGGCGCATTTGACGGGTCAGGGCCATGGTAGGCTTGATACGGAGAAGGCTATTGGTGATATATGCGGGGAGGAGGGAGGTAGGACGTGGGTTTATCTCAGTGGGCCAAATGCGTTTATTGAGACGGGGGAGAAGGCGTGTCGGAAGGTTGGGGTGGACTATTATGGGGCTAGGTGGTCGTGAGAGCTACGACTGGTATGTAATCTGGCTTTATCGTATATATCCTTGCTGCTCAGGGGAGTTATTAAATTCCGGATTCTTTATATGATAGTCCATCTATTCTCACACTTTCGAGGGGTTACTATTTCTTGAGAGACATTTCTACTGCTCCACGAGCTGAATCATTCCTTTTGAAACTTCACCCTCTCATTCATACACTTCCCGCTCAATACACACACTACACCCTAGAATCTCTACATCATGGCTGGCCTGTAACTATCCTATGCCTGATTACGTGATATTACCGGCATCAAACCCTCACCTTCCGGCTTCACTTCCACTTTCCTACTAAGTTCGACAGCGAACGAACAACCCCCTTCATAGACCCATCTATAACAGAATCCACAATGGGGCCGCCTCACACAACATGCTATGACGAAAGCGAACATGGCCCATAAACAAAATCAAAAACAAAAACAACAGAAAGCAGAAGCAGGTCGTGTCTCTTCTTAGAAGGAGGTAGTGTGACAGCGGGATAAGCTCAAGCGCAAAAAAAAATGTGGACGTGATAGTGAAGGAGTTTTTTTGTTTAAGCGTGGTTGTTGAATTCATTCTCTCGATTGGTTCTATATTCTTAGCTAGACTATTTATAGTTATGCGAGATTGTGTAGCTTTAGAAGGTTTGCTGTTATGAAGGCGTCGATGGATATTTTTTAGTTGTTTGGTTAGATGGAGGCTTGCTGTTTTAAGGGTCTCGATGGGTCTGGGTCGGCAGTAGCTCGTAGAGGTTCGTTAGTCGCAGTAGGTTGTGCGTGCGCGGTATCCGGTCGACGGGTTGTGGTGTAGATGGTTTGGGGATACGGTCAGGGTGCGTGGTCCGGGGGGAGGAGTTGGCATTGTTGGGAGGGGTTTGGTGTGCAAGTTTTTGATAAATTCAGTTGATGATGTTGTTTCTGTGTTGCTCGACGATGCTGTTCATGCAGTTGTATGATTATCGAACAATTACAAGATCCGTAAGGTTTCGCAGGTTGTAGGTCGTGGGTTTCAAGAGGCTCTACTTCGAATTGGTTGCAACGTTGAGCATGACTATTTGGGTGTTCATCTGTTCAAATACACGATTTCGAGAACTTCCATGATTGTCTATTTCCGAGCCTATGTTAACGACGATGGTTTTCGTTAGGTTCCTGTTGCTGTTGACGAGCAGGTGATTCTCCCTTAAGTGGCGAAGGAAAAGGAAGATTGGTACAGTCATACGAATATTAAGAGGTGCTGTCGTAACAAGATCTAATGATCCGGGTAGCAGTAGATCCCTAAAAAGCGGTGTTGTGGGTGATGTCGTAGGATATCAGATAGGTACAATACCATTCAAGATCGGAGGTTCCAGAGACTTTGAAAGTGATAGTCGGCGGTAACCTGATAGGATACGGCGTGCTCCTCTGTTCGTAATACAACCAAGTTGTTTCTGTTCAATTGGGTGCCTGTTTGTTCTAACATTGTTTGGGTCATCGAGAGATCATGAAGTCGTCCAATGCTTATGTTCGCATGAGTTAATGGACAATAAAATATGGAGACAAGGGAACAAATCGATACTTTAATCAACATTTCCGGATTGTGAGATCTAGTGGAGTCCTAGACTTCAAGTTCAACGATGTTGTAAGAAAACAATAGCGCGCAATTCGTAGAGCTAGAAGCTCTTTGATATGGTTTTTGTTGTAAGCTCAAAATCTTGATATAGTTGAGTGATGATTTGCGTGGCTGTTCAAGCTCCAAGCTGTTAGACGTGGTTGTGTTGAAATGTCGAGATATTTGGTATATTTGCATGATGAGACTAATCGTGGCTGTCAATTTTTTGAATTCCCAAGGTTTCCGCATCAATAGATCGTTAAGGTTCGTAAAATCGGCAGATGATTTCAATAGTTAGAGATCGAATATAATAATAGAGTAGCGATATTCCCGAGGGTTGTAGTGATATGATGTCCATGTCGGTGAAGCTGTAGAACGAGCATGTCGGTATTGATACGGGGGTATTGAGAAAGTCAAGATATTAGAAGGACAATATAGCTGAGAGGCTGTAGGGCTCTCAAGCGTTCCGGTGGTGTTAGTAGGGCGACTATGGTAATGGCCGTTGCAAGAAATAATGTTGAAGATGTCGACTCAAGAGTTGTAGGAAAGAGATTTAAAGAGAGGCAGGCGGTGATTTCACAGACCTTTGTCACGCGCTAAAACGTTTGTGTTGTTGAGTCACCCACTAGGATGAGCAATTTTAAGGCAAATCAAGGCACAATCTGCTGCGCCTTTCACACTTCCCAGCATGGTGGGGTGCACAAGGCAGAATTCAACGCTGGTAATCCCTGATACTAGGTTATTACAGTGTGCAGATCTTCTCTTCGTAGAGTTTGGGATGTACAGCCGTATGATGCTCCCGCTGTTCTCTAGCATATTCGACTTGACAGGCGCCACCAGCCGAGCCTAGACTAGACGACTTCCACACATTGTAGCATTGTAACAGTCACCTAATATTATTCCCTCATCTCTGTACATTGACTCAATCCAGCCTGTCCGTTTCAGCCTTGTTGCTTTTTCGTATTGTGCAAGTAGCCGTACTGTCCTTGGTACGCCTCGCGCGCACATTGGATGTATCACTAATTGCTGGACATATATCGGCTACTTAGGCTCTAGAATGGTACAAAGCGATGAGAGAGCATTGTAGGTGGGCAGAGGGAGTGACTTGAAAGTCGTCGTAGTAGATGTCGGGTCGAGGTTGTTGTCGCCTTAGGCCAACATGGCGGGTCCCAGGCCATTTGCGGGCTACTATTCTGATTGTTAATGATCATTAAAACGGGGTCTGAAGATAGGTGATGGATTGGCTGGCTTTAGAACATGCGTACATTGAATCTATGTCGGAAGGTAGAGTTCTTTGAATATTCACTCCCTTAGCCCTAACCCTATCGAGATCGCGAGACACTAGTGCCGAATGCACCTTCCAAAATTAGTGGCTTGCGGGGGGTGGAACACGCTCCTGCAATCAGCTGATGGCCCCCTGCACACAGCCCTCCTTCATCGCCCTCCTGTCTCTCTCCTTCTTTCTTCCAACCACCGACTCCACCACAACTTAGATCATCAGCCATCAACAACAAGTTTCAAACACTCCATCAAGTATAGATCGCTCAATATGCCTGCTCAAATCGCTCAACCTCTCCCCACCCAGCAGATGACTGCTTCCACCGCTCCTCACGCCGTCGACGAGCAGCCCGTAAGTCTTCTCTACACCATCCATCCACCAACACTCTACAACTCCGACCCACTGTCTAATCACTTGGCCCCTTGGCATCAATCACATCAGCCAGGCTGTCGCAAACTCGCAACAAACCGGTGAAGCTAATGCATTTGGTACTGCAGAAACCCCAAGAGCCCATGACTATGAGCCTCCGTGGTGGAGGTGAGAAGGAAGACGTTTGCTGCGGCCTGTACGTCTAAGATCTACTTTACCGTGATGAAAAATGGATGAATTGCTGACGACAAGGATTATAGGTGCGCTGGCCTCGCCTGCTTCGAGTGCTGCGAGTGCTGCTGCTAGATACCAAACTCCAATGACGCCAGGGTGAAAAGCTCAATAGAATAAAGTAAAGGCTGGCGATCTATTCTATATCCTGGGCGTCTATAAGCGGAAGAAAAAACGTGCGGATTCGAATGGCCTCTTCCTAATTGCGCTTGACTTGGTGCATGTGAGCTTGAAAGAGATGTTTCAATGGAGTTAGATCCTGTCCTCTGGCAGCAAACAATGAACTTTGATATCCCACCGAAGGCTTCGAAAAGAAGTTGCCTATGAGGTAAATTGATGCCATTTTCACAATATGTACATAAACCCCAGGCCTGATCACTTCGCAATTCCCTCCCACCGCTCTCCTTTCCAACCACCCTTTTCTACTCCATCCACCCTCCTCCCCGCCCAACT
>QKZZ01001708.1:0-15553 GCA_003521265.1 Cetradonia linearis
AGCACCGCGTACAGGTGTGTCTCCATCGCTGGCCGTAATTGGGGTTTAAATATAATTAATTTATGTATTTTATTTTTTTTTATTAATTATACTATCTAATATTGACTGTATTAAACTCGAAGACACAGTTTCTTGCAGCCCAATATGTCACCGTCTGCCCATGCCGCTTCATACCCTAGCAACTGATATGATTTTGGCTGTACCCAAAAGTTCGTAAGACTATGATATAATCATGCCCGTGATATGCAAGTTTTTGAGATTGGTGACATTAATTTTAGGGAAGCTTACGTTCACGGCTGCAGACTGGGCTCTTCGCTTTCTCCGCCGGCTACGGAAGACGGATTGGGCATTGCCTAAAGTCATTATCCCAGATCGAGGCCACAATTTGAGTGGCCTAGCATAGACTAAGAATATCAAAGACCTACTTTCCCTTTCAAGGATGTCCATCCAAGAGAATGAACCTTAAGATGGCTTGAGAGAAAAGTGAGGAGAGCGTACGAAACAGGATGCCTCTTGGGGATGACGTTGAGACCTTTGATATTTGCCTGCCTTAAGGTTTTGCATTGACGATTGTGCATTGACGATTTTGCAGATCTAGATCTCGGAATTCTGCCAAAGCTTTGACAGAGATTCCGTATTACAATTCTTTGGCCATACAGGGCCGTCATGCTGTACGGGAGGCTGCTGGATGAACGTTAGGCTGGAAAGAGAGGCGTTTTCCTTGCGTCCTCCCGCGTCAAGCTCAGACCTCGTTCGAAATGTCGTCGCTGATGGTGTCTATAAGAAGACACTCGGGAAAAGGGTAAGGAAGCTCAGAGGGAAATGAATGCACTGTTACGAGCAAGCTTTGAAAGTGGCCGCTACGTTCTTTGAGCTTACAAACCAAGAAGGTTACGAGAGTTGATACATTTTCCGCAATGTGGCTGTACCAGATCGACTACGAGCAATTTGGGAGGTTCTTTAGAAACCGAAGGGATGGCTGGAACCGTCTCCCTGTATATCATTCGCTATCTAGCCTGTTTTCGGCACAAAGTCCAATCCTTCATCTCGTGATACTGTTCCCGATCAACTGCATTCATGACTCCATGCAAGCCGCAGTAGAGGAAGAGACTGATACGTATAGGTGGGCGAAGGCATAGTCATTAATGACCGTGCTATCGTATCCATATGCCCTTAGATCTTTCAAAGAGTGATGCGTGTCACAGCGCCGCTCTACTTTATGGTGTCTGAAGTCGGAGACGGACCAAGGTATCGACGTCGGTGAGAGGCTTACCAGAACGATCTATGAGAGCTGTTGCAAAAGGTCCTTTGGGGCCTGCATGAATGTTTGTTTAACACATGGATTCACTGGCTGGTAGGATGCAAACGTAGGCCTTGTGACATTGAGGGCGTTCATTTCACCAACACAGTTGCGTTGGGGCCAGTATTAGCTGGTGCAGCATCAATAACAGAAGTTGCCAGACACTTCCTTCCACAATGTATTTCTTCTGTCTTGGTAGTGTTGTTTTCGAAAGGCAATCTCTTTTCCCAAACCAGTACAAAGCCATGAAAAGAAACTATCCTTACCAATCCCAAGCCCATATCCGCAGTATAGTTGCTGACTTAGCAGAGCTATAAGCGTCAGCTCGTGGACAAAGCCCTGCATCATCGTCATCACCAGCTGGAACACATACGTATGAATCCAGTGACTATTGTGTCCTCTAACACAACAGCAAAAGCTCCGTCTACGATGTCGGAGACTCTGTATCGAGAAGAAGAGGGGAATGATGTACCGACTTCAGCGATGATCAATCAGCAGCATTGACAGCAGGCAACCAGCGCCGAAGGACTCCAAGCTTCATCTTGCCGCACGACCATCTTGGCTCAACTACAACCAATGCCGACCCACGCCTCGTGTTCATTCCACTCGACACTAGTCCCTTGCAGATTTCTGTCAACTCTGATACAGAATACCGGCCTGTTGTCCGAGGATCTCGCTTTATCTCCCGTTGTGGCAGCAGCTGCCTTTACAACTGCTGAGCTCCTAGCACCAACCGGCGACATAAATCAAGTCCCCAGCGCAGAGCAACCATTCTACGGCGGGATAGGTATAATTGCCATCATCATCTAAGCATTTCTCTTCCCTTGCGGCTGGCGGCAGTTCTTGCATGGCTCTGTTGTTAGCGTGAAGGGATAATGGGTTCTCAGGGTCGGAAGAGAAAGGGGCGGTCAGAGGGTAGAGGCGGCCAGACAGAAGATAGGGGACGTGGGAGCGCTTCTGTGGATCCAGTGGATGGTAAAGTCGAAGACTTTATGGGTTGAGGGAAGTATGAATGGATGGGAGTACTGCTTGATGGAAGTATGATCGAGGGTGGCATGTCACGGCTTTTTCTAACTCCTGAAGCCAAAGTTTCTGTCCAATGGTCTGCAATCCGCCAATAACTCATACAAAAGACCTTATCACTGTTTGGTTATTGCTGCCTAGTTACGTTCAACCAGGGCACAATGAATCGATTGTGGTGCCAGTGGTGACTCCGCTGTTTTGGGTGCGACCATGCTGTTGCTTACAGCGAAGCCTCTCTCTCTCTCTCTCTCTCTCTCTCTCTATAACCCCTGTTCCTGGTTTGGCATACGTGTGCTGGCAGACAACATAGGGACAAGGACCTAGCACTAGTAGATGATAATGATATAGCAACAGTGTGTTTGCCCTAGTAACAAGTTGTGCCCCGGTGCTTACACAGTATACTGGGCGTATATTTAGGATAAGCACGTACGCAAAGGGGCGCGTATATCCGCATATAAGGTAGTCCATAGGTAGCAGTATGTAGAAGTAGCAGTAGTTCCTTTCCTATTGTGTTTCAAGTGTAGGATAGTAGAGTTGGCGCGCTGGTTCAGATATTAGGATTTCGTGGGTTTCATACGTACGTCCGGTAGGCGGACGCCAATGCAGCCGGGTATCTGGATGAGTTGAGCGAGGTGCGAACAGAGTTGCTGCTTCCTTTGACGCTTGCATAGCGCGATAGACTGTCTAAGCTGGCTAGGAGTTGAATGCAGGTAGGGAATAAGCTTCGTAGGCTGCCGGCAATTGACTGTAAACGCTGCTATGAGCATCTTCCAGAAGTGTTAGTCTCTCTGACAGATATCAGGCAATGGCCATAGGTACAGGCAATGATTGCCCGTTCCTATAGCCTATTGATAGAACGATAATCAATTTAGCCGAAAATATACCCTGCTTTGCTCCTGTGGAGTCTTCGTATGACCTTTCTTGTCAGGTCATGCCTCCTGCCGACCCAGCTGTTGGACGACACATCCTCAACACCGCGCATCGTATCCGGACGTGCATCCTCCCGCCCTCATAAATGGTGACAAGGGTATAATTGCATAAGCTTTTCAACGGCTTTCCCAGACTTGGACCATGTATCCATGATTGCATTTCAAAGCAATGCAATGCAGGATTGACACAGCCGACGAGGCTTGCAAAGAAGCATATTTTTAGCTCGCTGTCACTCCCACGTCGATGACGATGAGGTCCTTGGCATCGGGAGGATGTATTCATCGTGGCCGTGGTGGGTATCGTAACTTTTCTATCTTTTCGCATTATCCCAGCAGAGGCAAAGGAGCGAGTATAGACCACTCAAATGTCCATGTGACCAACTGTTCGGTAAGTAAATCCTCTGCTTCCCCTTGTTTCACAAGCTGTATGTGTTGGCCACGGAACAACGCAGTGCAGTTACCACCTTGTTTAGATGAATTTGTCCTTAGGACACCTACCTCCATTGCAATACCACTCCATCCATCAATGTCCGCCACCGTAAATAGGGTTACCCAACAAATGTGCGGCGATGCACAGCTGCCCAACTGAATCCAACGGGCAGGGATATTTGATTTATGGTTCCTGGGGGATATGCGTAGCTGTTAAGCCGTTGCTTATTTACTAGGCCCATGTCGCGCGCGATCAAAGCGAGCCAATCGTTACCCAGATGCGCTCGTGATGCACGGTGCTGGATCTGGCTACCAGAGGCGAGGCTTGGGTATCCCAGATCCGTTAATCTTTAGCGAGAGATGCTTGAATAGGCCTGTGGGGCGGTGATGTCGCAGGTGTGGGATGGCCGTGTTTTGCCGCCGGCTCGGGGATGTTCGTTGATACGCCAATGCGTCACCGAGCAAAGGTTGAGAGGGGTTGAGCATCGTTGCGAAGCTATGCAACCACTTCGAAAGTGCTCCGAGCGTTCAATGGAGTGCTCAAGTCCGTGGACAAGGAGCAATGGTGTAAGTGTTTGATCGAGTTGTTTAAAAATGGTCGTCCTCGTAATCGTATTCAGTTGCCGTCGGTAGTGGATCCAAGTGAGCTAGATGCGCGGGACTCCCAGCAATTCTGGCAATAGTAAAGCAGAAAAGGTGTTATTGCCAATAAGAAAGTAAGTATGCAGTATGCAGCAATGTCAATACATGTACACAAAAATAAAATACGCACAAGACAAATTATAAGAGCAAGCGAAGAATTGGGCCAACGAAATGAACAAGTTCAGGTTGATAAAATCAGATCCAAAATCATCTCAATTGCATGTTGTCAAAACTAGTTGAAGCTTACCACATCCATCGAACCATCCATCACACAACTCTGTGTCTCTTTCATTTAATCCCATGAGCTATCCATAGCGAATAAAAGCAAAACCATACACCCCCCAGTATCATGTCCCCAATCTATGTCCGAAAGTCATACTCGAGCTCTTGGCAATGTACCGTAAATTCGATGTCCCCGGAATCGCCGAAACCCACCCGATGTAAATGTCGTATTCTGTGGCGTTCGATGCCTCTAATAAGGCAATGCGTGAAGATTTTGCAGGCCTCTGATAAGGCTGGTATCATCGCTCGGAATTCCAGAAACATTCGCGAAAGGAAATTTGTTTGTATTGTTTGTACAGACTTGAATCGACCCGAATAGATCGAATTGTAACATGTTAGGGTATATTGTCGTACAGTCAAAGTGAAGGATCGGTTTGGAGGCTGGATATCTGAGTAGTGCTATGGTTGTCGAACCCAGTGTTTGGTAGAGGGGAGAGCCTGTTTCGCTCCACCTACCCGTGAGAGAGGAGTCCAATTGTGAATGCAGGGCTGTGTTCCGGGTAAAGATGGACCCAGCGAAGCAGTACAGTGGCAGAAGAATGTTAGCCTATCCTCTTAGGGCGATGAAGGGCTCGACTCTTTCGGTCGCAGATTCGAGGGCCCATTTGGAGCTTTTGATCCCATCTTCCTCGTCAATTTGGCATAGTCTAGAGCCATTGTCAGTAACACTTCAAGCATGCGTGAGGGAAAAATTCTTACGAAGTCCACAAGCATTGCACAACGTCCTTGCCCCATCAGGCCCACGACGCCATTCCGGTGTTTCCGCACGGTTGCAGCTATGACAACGTCCTGGGGGAGCAGCTCTTCCTCGCCTTTTCTTAGCGTCCGACCCAGCAAATCCTCCGGAGCCTTCGAGCTTATCCATAGCGTAGCTGGCATCATCGTCGGCTTCGCTTGTGGGAGGTTTGTAATTCTGCTGGTCATAGTTTCTCTGTTCTACTAATGCTTGTTGCTGCTTGTAGATGACATCTCGAATTCTGGCAAAGGAATCAAGCATCTTGCCTTGGACCAATCGCATCATTTCGTCACACTCACCCAAAGTCGGCAATGAACCTGGGATTGGTCCTGACCGTTGCGTTTGGTGCGCCCGAGTGCCATAGTCACGAGAGAAAGTCAGAGCGCGACCACTAACTTCTGCAATCTACACAACGGGTTAGTTTGGTCTTAGCAACGAAAGCTAGTCGCATGAACTCACGTCATTCAGCGAGGTCTCCAAGTCGTAGATGTCTAAATGGCGCTTCACAGACTCTCCGTAGGCTGGCCTTGGAGGAGGGCTTTCCTTGGTGGCTCTTCGGATCTCCTCGGCACGCTCCAAGTCACCGCCCATGCCTCGCCATGTCGGGTGGTGTGCCGTTGGTCTCCTGTACGAAGGTATGCCGGGTGTCGATGAGGGAGGGTACGAGTAAGCAGGCTGGTAAGTATTATAACCGACAGGTACAGTTGTGGCTGTAATTGAGCGGGGATGCGTTTCAAAGGAAGGAGATGAAGTAGGATTGTTTTGGATGGGAGAAGCACCAGGTCGACTATAATTTGTTGCTGATGGTGCAGTGGTTGTGGGTTGCTGAGAAGAGTGAAATGAATCGTACGAACGAGCAGTAGAAAGGGAAGTTATGGCTGGAAAGCGGTTTTCATGGGAGGTAATGACACTCGGTGAATAAACCGGCCGACTGGATTGATCCGATGGCTCCTGGGGACGATAATTTAAAGAGTGAGGATGATGAGGAAACGAGTCTGGGGGACCTTTTGGCAAAGAATCTAGAAACGATCGATTGATCGGACTAGTGGGACTCTTGGTTACCAGTGTGATTTTTTGCGATGGTGCAGTCGTAGATAATAACGAAGATACCGATATTGGCTGTTGCTCCCCAGTGTTCAAAGCTTCATTGATGGATGGTAGCGACTGCCGTTGAGAAGCTGGTAATTCTTTCTCATCAGATGTTCGGCGGGTTTCTGGTGGAGTGATGTAATTTCCGGATGCGACACCCTGTCCACCTCTGCCATCACCGATGACTGAGCTAGCAGCAGATGACGGATATGAATATGGAGGAGGAGGCCCCGAGCACATTGAGGAAGGGCTGATAAGTGGCGGAGCGGATATCTGGATGGTTGAGGTAACTGGGGCATTGTGATTGTAGACGGCGTTCTCTCTCTTGATTTTCTCTATGTCCAGATAGTTGATGGGAGGCAGGGCACCACTAGAAGTCAAGTTAGCTTCTATAGAGGAAGAGGAATTTGTAGTCGCACGATGGGCGTGACTCAGGTGTGAAGACGGACCTTTGGCCTGCAGTGTCCGCCATCAGAGCGATTGTTGACAATCACGAGGACTTGCAACACGGTGACCTCCTCAGATTTGCGCCGACATGCCTCGGGGGTATTTCTCTTGTTGAGAAGTCTAAGCAATCCACTTCTCTTGCCGCTGCTGCCGCTTCCCGCGCTGACAGGAACGGGGATATATGCGGGCCACAGCGTTCCAGCTCCCGGGAATGTGTAAGCTCGCCACCTGTCACAGGGCAGGTCAACACCAGATCTTAACTGTCAATGGGTACTAAAGACCTCGAGAGATGATGTTTGATGTTCGCTTGGGCTCGGGTTGTGGCTAAGGACCATGGACGAAATAAACGGTGCAACGTGCGGTTCCCCGATCTCGACGCAAGATGTAAGAGATAGAGTTTGGAAGCCACAATTCAACGGCAGGCGAAAGCGAGGACTCGGTGGTCTCGTATGCGAAGAGCAAGAGATGAAGCAGCAGACAGTTGACTTGATTTCGGTCGGTGTTATCGTGTGTGGTAGGTGGAGTGTATGTTTGTGGAAAGGAGTGGATGGATGGATCGAGAGTAATGGCGCGAGTGATATGTACAGAAAGAGGTAGTATGAGATGGTGAAAGCGGAGGGGAAGCGAGGGTGATCAGATCGGGTAAGATTCAGATAGCGTTATGCCTTGCGAGGGAAAGGCGCTAGAACTACTTAACTTACTACATAGTACGTACAGTAGAAGCGTGTCTGCACAGGCTAGGATGTGCTCCGTCTAGCGTGCTTTGTCGGCGTTGTCACTGTTCGTCTTCTGCTACTAGTCTGCTAGAGTACTAGAGGTACCTAACCATCCTGGTCATCCTAGTCATCCTAGCACTAAGCAATTAGACTCATGGAAGTACCGCGAGTACGTTCCCTTCACAGGACCTCCCAGTTCACTACTGCGTGGTGGGACATGCATATATTGTGTCCGAGCTACAGCTGATTGTGGACTAGCCGGTAGATTTAAAGTGTAACAGGGATGAAGATGCGGATGGTTCGATGAGATTGGAGATTGCTGATCCCTCCCTCACTCGGGGTAGCTTGCAGGAGGAACTCAGGCACTCAACAAATTCCGCTGCAGCCTCTTGCGACAGCTTTGACCGGCTGTGGAGCGGCTCAGAAGGCAGAGAAAATTTCCATCTTCGCCTTCCCTAATTATCCATGCTATCCTGGGTTAACCTCATGGTCGTCGGCTACAGCTCCCAAATCGCAGCTGGTGGCTTACCCTATTCCACTGGCCTCTGCGCAAAGTATCCGCCTGGGGTTCCTTGCCCGGGAGGCTGGCTGTCATTCTGTCACCCAGTAGGATCTCACCTCACCATCCGTGAAACCAACGATGCTTCCAATTATCCATGACGATCGTCTATGTCCCTGTTTATCAATAAAATATAGCAACTTCGAAATAGCTCACCATATTCTGGGTCACGAGATCTCTAGCGAAATTTGTCGACTCTGGGCACTGTGGTACGGAGGCGATGGCTGTTTGAAAACATGAAATTTACCTCATTGCGACACTGAATCTGTGATCTCAAGTCTGGAATGACCTAGGATGGCAATATCGGGGTCAGATCGACGCTCGTCGGTGCCTAATCAACAAGATTGTTGTTCTCAGTTGGAGTTTAACTGCTTGTTTGATGGCCATTTTTGGTCCAGAATGGGAGCCAGAATGGGAGCCAGAATGGGAGAGCGGTAACACCAAGATGTGTTCCCTTGACCCAGCGATCTTTTCCTTCCACCGTTTTATATTTCCCGGGAGTCGCCGCAGACCCCTGTCAGCTGCATGGAACAGTTCTCTCGGTACAAAAGAGATTTCTTATGAAGACTACCATTCAAAAATATGTGATAGCAGTATCAAATGGTTATGCACATACAAGGAACATAGTCACCAGAGGAGATCCGAATACAATGACGATGCCGAAAATGTCCGCAGCGATCATTGTACCTTTGTACTCATATGTCATGCAGGAATTTGAAAAATTATCTTCTCGGACTGAAAGTGTGTTTAATATCGATTTCAGGTTCCGTTGCTGCCCGAGGAAGCTACCAAAATCCCATCCAATCTTTATCGGCAATTGCCCGGGCTCTGCTTCCGAACGATACATAACATTGTCCGGATATGCTCGACGGTTGCGTGCATGCCAGAAATAGAATTGTCTCATCTCCTCAAGGCTCTGCTTGGCAGGTGGGCTAGCTATGGCTACTGTTATCCTTCTTCGACTTACCTCACCAAGCTATAATTCCAATTGGACTCGTCCTTTCCAGGCTGCGGAGGATATAGAGGAGTCATCGTAGATATTTCACAATGTAAAGCTTATTCACATCCCAGTACTTTGGTCATCATGCACGCTGCCGGCCATTACTTTCGTTTGACTTGTAAGAGTGAATCGGATTGCCTATCCGGGTATGTACGGCCAGGCATATTATGGCATCAACATAAATAAGCAATGTAACTAGTCACTGTCGTGGTGGGCATAGGCTGATTCGTTACAGATGGTCACAGCCGAGGGACCGCGATCCCAGATGCTGCAAGTTGGTGAAATCACCGATCCGACTAAAGCCGCTCGGTTTGTGTCAATGTCACAGGAGCATGCAGATGATGCAACTGAACGGCTCGAACCACAAGCCCACGTGAGCGGCGTGAGAGATGGGATGGGGCTATCTAAGCGAGGTGGCAAGGGCAGCAGCAGTCCGAGAGCGTGTGGTTAGTCAAGATCGGATACCGACAATATGGGTCAAACCAGATGTAAATATCTAGCAATCATCAAGCCTCGCGACGTTCTCTGTCCCGCGTCTATGAAGATTCTGTCAGATTTGAAGCTTCTCACATATCGGAAGGAAGGAATACGTATTTGCGATGATATATTCCTAACCGCTTTTATTTCAAATGTAAGCGACACACTTTACCCTACACGAACTAAGAACCTCGCTTGGACGTTAAAATCTTATGCTGTGACTGGTTGGCTCGAAAAAGGCGCAGACGTACCACCGATCTGAAGGTTCGATGACTCCGGCGCTGCATCGAGCCTTATTTAATCTGGTCATCATGCATCAGACTTCAGCGCCTCATCCTCGTGAAGGTCCTTGAACAGATCTCTTGCGCTGTTTGTGGTGCAAAAGCACAGCACTGCATAAGCAACACAATCAATTTGGATGTTCATGCAGAGACCACTATGTCAGTTTCTCGGCATAGATGAGCAGTATAATCAATGAGACGTTCGTCAAGTGACACAATATCGATTGTGCGGACTCATTTGTATGAAACTTGACTTGCTCGTTGACCTGCACGAACGCGAGATTTGAAAACTGTCATTGGAAGGTACGAACAAGGCAAGGAATGCTATCACTCACCAACTGTCGCGGGCACATGTTGTCTCCTGTCTCTTTTCCCAAGAGTGTTCACACACTAGTACTGCAGGCTGCAGCTTACCATTCCTGGCGAACTAATTGAAACGTGAATCAACCCTTGAATAAAATGTCAGCTCGCCTGACTCGTCACATTTGGGTGTTCCTCTCTGGACGGCTGTTTCAAGCTATTGTCAACGGCCGACACTATTAAATGCACCCCACCCTCAGCTCCTTGCCAAGATTAAGCTTACTCTGTCTTATTCCTCACCTGTGCTGATCTTCAGCACTGAGGAGGTGGCTTTGGGCAGGGTTAAACTCTGAAATTGCCGCGCGTTGGACACAGATAAAAGGAAGAAGTCAAATAGATCCCCGCAATCAAGATCTCCGGAGCCATGCAGCAAAGCGAAGATCCAATGACAAGAGGTGGCCGGGAACAGATTCGTATCATCTCTTACACATACTGGACCACTCATACATTTTTGGTACACGCACCCAGTTTCTGCCTCGACAACGCCTCACCCATACAAGGAAACAGCAAGCAAGCGAAACATAATATACTGGTCAACGAAGAAATGGCTCAATGACGCTCCCCTGCCCCTGCCTCGCTTGCGAACTTGCAGACTATAGGAAACCAGGAAAAGAACGCTGGCATCCCCCCTCGACTTCGGGAACGTAAATCCAACACTTTGTGCAAACCTACCTTGTAACCCAGGCCCTTTTTCAGGTTGCAAGCCACCATATCAATGAGCGCCGACTAGGTATAATTCGTGGAAAGGCTTCATTCGGCACCTCTTGGGGAAATTTGCCGAACGTGCGTCCCAAAGGCAAGTGCACAATGGCTTCGGGTGACTCCCACCGTTTTACCCTTCAATCACTTCATAATTCAGACATGTAGCTTGCATTTGCGTGACGTGAGGTTCCAAAAGTATCTACTTATCTCGCCGAGCGGCAGTAGCAGCAAGCGCTCTGACTCGACACACACTGACGATAGACTACTGCATGCACAATTGACAGCTGCCTCAAATCACGATGCTGTGCAGGCAATGATAGCACGGTTGGCAGCAGCAGTCATCATGTGATATCTCCTAAACGAAGAAGATATCCAAAGCACAGCCCAAATGCAAGTTTGACAGCGGCCTGTTGCATAGAGACTCCACCACTATGCATCCGACGACGCACTCCGTCATCACGGCTACGCGATGGGTAAAAAAACCCTGCACAATAAGACATCGAACCACTAGCGATGCAGTTTATCAGCGTTCATCTGCAGCTGTGACAGCGGTCTAATGCATGTTTATTTCCCACAATAGGTGCCCTAGCTCCGCATTTACTCCATCTCTCCCTTGCCAATAGGATTATTTTCCTACTCGCGAGCTAGTCACATCCTCTCACTGGTACGCTTATCAGCGCTGCAGGAATCCGTCTGTACTTCCCATCGCATCTCAGCTTCTTCCTTACCTGATACCTACGGATCTGTCAATACGCGAAAACCAGATCCGATTTCTTCCAGTCGCATCCAACAACCCACACTTAGCCCTCCCAGACCAGAAATCTCGATGCAACTTGTTCCGGACAAAATCGCATCCACAATCCCCACCTAATAAGTTCTTCTCACCATCAGTGCTAACGCGGCCAGCGGCCCTCCTCAACCGCACCTCCGACATATACCTGCAGCCCCTCTGACAGGTGTCACACCTGCAGCTAGCCCGACCAATCCCCTCCCCTAAGTGCCCCCCAATTCTTTATTAGCGCCTTTCCATCTTAATCTCGATGCAGATTCCCAAAAAATAGGCAACACGGCAATCGTTGCCCCGCTTCTGTCTCAAATCTGTCTATTCTCAACCCGGTGCATCTTGCCCCACCAATCAAGGGGCTTCGGCAATCCCTCCCCCCTCTGCTTTTATCAATAAATCTGTCCTGATTATCCTATTGAGGACTTGACAGAAGACAATACGTGCTCACCAATCTCACTAACCTACCTTGGATTCTTGAAAACCCCCTACTCAACGTTATTCCAGAATTTAACTTGAGCTCATTGGCCCACAAAAGCAACGATCTACACACAAAACAAACGATGGCGACGTCCCCAGGGCCCAGTGGCTAGCTGCATAAGCCAACCAACCTTTCCGAGTGGAGCGCAATAATATCTCTCCTTGGGTGCGGCAGGCGGATTTGCATCCGCAAGAGGCCCTTCTGCTGGCCTACCCAACTAACACCGCCGCCACCATCTTGTATCGCCGATGACTTTTCCTAGCTTCGAATCTCATCGAGATCTTTTCCGTCTTCTCCTCTCACTTTGGTACCTGCCGTTGGTGGTCCCCTTTGGTCTGGAC
Organism: Cetradonia linearis; assembly: GCA_003521265.1. Lineage (NCBI taxonomy): Eukaryota > Fungi > Ascomycota > Lecanoromycetes > Lecanorales > Cladoniaceae > Cetradonia > Cetradonia linearis. The sequence goes on from QKZZ01001708.1 coordinate 12,576, forward strand.
GCTTAAACTGCGGAGATCCTGCTGATGGGTTAGTGGTTCTACGATTTACCAAAGTGCGATTCTCTGGTATTGCGGGTTGGGTGTGTCGAGGAAAAGGGGAATTGGTCGTTTGGATGGAAGCGATCATGGTGGACTGATTGAAATATCTACAATATCAGAGAGAGAAGTATGTAGAGCGAATCACTACACTCCTTGGTGCTTTAGTGTTAGGGAGGAGAAGTATGTTTCAAAATAATTCTCATTGGTTCTTTACGTAGGTATCTTCAGAATCACCATGCATTCGATCCAAATTCACACAGCTCCTTGGCAGCGCTCAGGCAGCTCGAGTGTCCAGGTCACCTCCCAAATGCCGTTCAGTAACGCCGGTCCATCAATGCAAGCACTCAACAAAAGTACATCATATTCGTCCTAACCATCCGCCACTAAGGCACCAGCAAGCCCCAGAGAAAAAGAAGCGGAATATAGATCTCCCCTCGGGAACTTCCCGACCACTCCTGGGACGATTGGCAGGCTCGTCTTCAGTTTCTTGCATAGCCTCTAACGCGAAAAGACGTGCGTTCGTCACCGGTCAATCACCCTGCTCAATCCCCTAAGCACATCTCTCATGCCGACCTCCCCGTCTGTCTCAGCGGCTTTATCCTTCCCTAGCTGATTCCGCTTCTCTAATACCGCAGCGCTCATGCCCAGAACATCATCTGCGACTTTTTCGGCTGCATCCTTATAGGCGCCCAAAGCGTGCACGTTATCCGCAAACTTGTCGATTGAGAATTCCAGGTTGTGATTGATGATTTGGAGACGGGCCGATGTGACGGCCGTGAGGGAAGGTTGATTGTCTGACACGAGGGATTGGAGGGTCTGTAATGCAGCTAGTTGAGTCGGGTCTGAAAGTAGATTCGCATCGATAGCGGAAGGAGTGGGAGGGCTAAGCGGTGGTAGCAGGGGGGCGGTATCTGAGGGCGAGCGGTCGATATTTTCCCACAATTGGCGCTCGGCTTGTAGACTATGGTGAGGCATTATTAGTGGGCCATTCATTTTCCGCTGAAAGATGCAGGGCTTACCGTGCGATTTGCTGTTCAAGCTCTTGTATCTTGGCCAGATTGGAAAGGTTCTTCGGATTTGGTTTTGGTAGTGAGGGCGGTGGTACTGAATCATTCTGTAACGACGTCAGTACGTCGTGGTACCGAAAGTGCCCTTAAGACTCAACACTGCATACCCTGTTGAACCAATCTGACATCTCAGACTTTGTGGAGAAGTCTTTTAGAAGCTGTGATTGTATCTCTCGTGCTGTCACTTCAATTTAGATCGTCATTGCCACAAGTCAGCGGCCAGATACCATACCTGCTAATCTAGCATTGCTGTCTTCTGATGTAAATGATGGCCTCTCCCCCATCGCCCGTGTTCCACACCATGTCAAGAGCTGTTTCATTCGCCGTGGTTCTGAAAGGCCCTTGCTTTCTATGTGCTTGTAGAACTCGGAGCTTTCGACTTCATCGTGGGGTAACGCTATCTTGTAGTCAGTCACAGAACCAACTCGGGGCTCAAATATCAATACCGTCAGATCTTCCGGTGTCTATCAGAGAACTCGCTCGCCGCCCTCTCATGCCCAAGCTACTTCTTCGAGTCCCGCTGGTCTTTCTCATTTCTTTGTTTCGCCGGATGATGGGTGTATCTGCGAATGGTAGGGCGATTTTGGTCACGTCAAATGTATACTCAACTGAGTGAGAATGATCCTGCCGTAAATCTTGTTCTATGCGTGAAAGATCTCCATATGATTTCCCACCAACGTGGTCTGGCTTTTGCACGCTGGGGCTTCGATCCTTCCTCCTTTTCTTGACATGTAGAGTTGGAGGTTCCGCATTTTCAAGTTCCCCACTGTGCCTTGCGCTTCTCCTCTTCCCAGTCCTACCCTCGGTTTGCGTTGGTTCTGCAGTTGGTGAAACAGTTGACCTTTTCCTTGTCGTCCTTGTCATTGCCTGTTCTGCTCGCTCTTCTTGCCTCTCCTCTTCTAGTGTATTTACCAGTGTAGGATCAGCCTTGGCCTTTTTGGACCGCGTACGAGTAAAAGCAAAGCCATCGTCCTCCTCGTCATAGGCTATACGATCAGTCAGTAAACACCCCAACGCGCCGAAGAACCCCAATGGCTGCTCATGAGATCTTAACGCAGTCTACAACTCCACTATATTGCACAAGGATGCTCACCAGATTTCCTCTTTGCCGTAGGCTTCGTGCTTGCACCATTGACTTTGCCCTTCCCTTGTCTTGCCTCGACAATCTGTCGTCCTTTCACGGATTCCAAGTCCTGTCCTATGCCATGGATGTACGGTGCGTCCTCTTTTTCTGCCAGTCTTGCGCTGGTCCTCCTACCCTGACCCCGAGAAGCCTCACTCATTATATGCGGATTACTTATCAACTGCAGCGGAGCGCGCATCGCGTAGGTTGTCATAGGTGCTTTCAACGAGCAAAATTTTCTGACTCAAGAAGATTGGGACCATAGATGGCGCGTGAATAAAGCGGGTTGGCGGTACCTGGCGGAGATGAGGCCGCTCGCCAATGTCGATTAGGATGATGCAATCGCTCCTTCCTATATATTAAATGCATATATGTGCCTTGGTAACTGTAGTGTCCGCAGGCCGTTGTGTCGCAATTTTGTGGTCGCAGTTGTCGAAGGCATGCGGAGTGAGGAGAGCGGAAGCTTGGTTCATCATTCTGTTTACTTTTCGTGTTTTACGCTAGCCTGTTTAGGCTTGGTAGATAAATCATCACCAAATTACTTCATCCAGTAAAGCATGCCGTATCCGGCTAGCCTGCCCCTTACCACCCTTTGCTTCCTGTTGCCCTCCCCTTATATTTAAATATACCTTTATGCCTAAAGATTAAATATATATATACAAATATAGACCTTATGTTAATTATATTATAATATGTAGAAGGGTTCACCCCCCAACCGATCACCCTCCCCAACCGATCAGCCCTATAGG
>QKZZ01001711.1:0-11145 GCA_003521265.1 Cetradonia linearis
ACACCACCCACAAAGCTCAACCCCCAACTCCCTTTCTTAGACCGTCTCCATACACGCGGATGGAATGGGATGGATCAAGGATGTGTGTAACGGACATATTACATCTTTCTCTTTACGCTAACAGGATCGATCGATGCCATATGCATGCATACGCGTACTCCCCTTCCTTTTTCCCCCAACGTTCTGCCCTAACCACTTTTTCAATGCTCAAAACCCCCTAGCTATGTATGATACACAAGTCCCAAGTGCAAGCAAGCCAGTTCAAGACCTTCAAGGTCCATTACATCACAGTAATACAGCCCAGTCCATCTCCCTCAATAAGGCCCCAACGCCGGGAAATGTAACCTCAATATGCCATATGATATTCCGGCTTTCCCTCTATCCTGTTATGAATGCATGTAGTAAAGATTTCTTTTCCCTTATGCTTCTCTTTTATCCTCCTTCCATCACGCACCCGAACCATCCGCGATAGCAAGTCTCTGCTTCGCAGTCTTAGCCTTTTTCGAAATTCCTTTTCTCTTTCCTGGCACCACCGGTTCAGGGAGTTCCATTGGTGTGGCAGCTCCGGAGGGCTTGTTGCTGCCGTCGTCGAAGTGACCTTCGCCTGTAGAGCCAAAGTAATCAGCACATTGGACAAAGCGTTGAGCAAGATTGACTGTAACATACCTTCGTGATACATATCGTCCAAGCTAACATCCTTCTTCCTCCCACCAGTCTTCTTCCTCCCACCTTTCTTGCCCTCTTCACCCTTCGCAGCAATTTCCTGCTCTTTCTTCTCAATAAGTTCGGCTTGGTCGTCATCGGCGAGCCAGAGTGCGATGTCCTTGTTGCGGTTCTCCTTGCTGCGGGTATTAAAGTCCACCCCTGCGCCGCTTCCGCCGGAGATGACGACTCTCTGCACTTCTTCCTTTTGGAGAGCTCGCTTCCGGATGCGCTCTTCGATTGTGCCGCGGGTAATCATACGGTAGACGGTGACCTGCTTGGTTTGGCCCAGACGGTGAGCACGGTCCATGGCTTGCGAATCGATGGTGGGATTCCAGTCCGAGTCATAGAAAATGACAGTGTCGGCAGCTGTCAAATTGATACCCAAACCACCAGCACGAGTAGAAAGTAGGAAAACAAATATTTCAGGTTTAGTCTGGAAGTCTGCAACTGTATCTCTTCGGTCTTCAAGTTTGGTGGATCCATCAAGTCGAACGTACTTGTAGTTGCGATAGGTAAGGTATTCCTCCATCAGATCGATCATGCGGGTCATCTGGAAATAAAGCAGTACACGGTGACCACCGTTCTTCAATTGGCGTAGAAGTTCGTCAAGCTTGGCGAGTTTACCAGAGTCGGAGACAAAGCGGCGCATTGACGGCACGTGGATGTTCGTGTATCGAGCCTTCTGTGAAAGGGGCTGGGGCAATAAGTTGTCAATGGGAAATTTAGCAGGATTAACCTTGGCCTCCAGAAGAGCAGCTTCGTCTATTTCAGAGATCCCGTAGAGAGCTTTACGTAATGGCACGTTGAAGATAGTATTCTCTTTCTCAACCCGTGAGCCTTGTTCCGAGCTAGCAATCTGTATGGGAGGAGCCGAAGCGCCTGGCCTGGCACATTGCTCGATCACATTGAGTCCATTGTCCTCGAATGAGCTTTTAGAGACATCCAGCAGATTGTGTAGGCGGCTTTCTGAAGTGACCTCGGCGAGAGGGCGCCTGTCATTGTGCTCTACGATGTTGAACAGCGCATGTGCTGGAGTGTAGCCTCCCTCCTCGGCTTCGTCATAGATGACTGGGAGTCTCGCAAGACGAGGAGTCTTCTTTGCAAGGTGGATGGCACGTTCAGCCAAACCTTGGTGTGAAGCTGTATATGCTTCCCCGGCCGAGGTGTCTGCGAAGCGCATCCAAGAGAAGGCACCCAGCTCCGCCAAGCTCTTCTCAATGTTCTCTGGCGTCCAAATGTTCATCAACTCCTTTAGATATCTGCTTCTGAAGCCCGCTTTCGGGTTGGCTGGCCCAGCCATGTCAAGCCTTGCCTCCGGGCCACAGAGTAATCTAGGCAGGTCGTACTCAATTATGTTTCTTGTTGAGTAGGCCACATTGACATTGTTGCCTTCCCGTAAAAAGGATGCAGTCTCGGCGAAGTGTGCTAGAGCGTAAGGCGAGCTCGTCTCTGCTCTCTCGAAAAGGTCAGGATGATTACAAACTTTTCTGAATTGCATAACAAGGTTCATCAATGTTGCAGTATCCTGATCATCCCCAACCGCAGCCTTCTCAATAAGATCCATAATGCTGATCCTATTGCGCAGATTACCATAGTAGGCTCGTTGCCGATAAGTTAAGTCGCAGAAGACATCTTCCTCTATCTTGTCTCCCAATTCTTTCTGAACATGCTTTTTGATACGCCGTAGCATGAAGGGTTTGAGGATCATATGTAGACGCTTCAACTGGTCTTCATTCAGCTTGGTGTTACTTTGAGCGTGACTCTCAATGTCCTTCGAGAACCAGTCGCTAAATTCGTCATGCGAATCGAAGAGACTAGGCATAATGAAATGTAATAAGGCCCACAGCTCCTGCATGTTGTTTTGAATTGGTGTTCCAGTAAGCAATAGACGATTCCGGCAGTGAAATCCAAGTAAGCTCTTCCATCTTGAACTTTGCGAAGACTTGATAGCTTGAGCTTCATCCAGAATCATATATTGCCAACGAATCTTCTGGAAGTACTGCGTGTCCTGCACTACCAACTGGTACGAGGTAATGAGAACATGGAAGGGTGAGTCCTTGTTGTAGGTGATATGCTTTCGATCCCAGAACTTTCGCAGGACTTTTCGGTCTTTTGCGTTACCCCAGTACGGCAGACATTTCAGACCAGGAATGAAGCGAGTTATCTCTTGTTGCCAGTTGTGTAGAGTAGAAGAAGGAGCAATGACGAGGAAAGGGCCCCAAATGTTGTGCTTCTCAGCGAGGTAAGCCATAACTGATATCGATTGCACCGTCTTGCCAAGACCCATCTCATCTGCCAGGATCCCATTGATGCCCTGCTCATAGAGATTGACCAACCAGTTGAGACCTTTGAGCTGGTACTCCTTGAGTTGAGCGTTGAGCATCTTCGGCTGCATTACGTCGATGTCTCCTAAGCCAGTCGGGTTTTGGAAATTCATCTCGCCATCATCGAATTGTGCCTGTAGTTGACCCTCGTCAACATTGTTGAAAGCCCGAGCCTTGTTTTGAGCTTCTTGAACAGCATTTTGCGCATTGGCCATGGCAGCTTGTCTTAGAGCAGTTTCGTCGTCAGCATCAAAGTCAAGATCTTCAAAATTGGTGACTTTGGCTCCGACAGGGCCCACACTGTCAGGCAACGTGATCGCATGTGCTTTAGGTTTGCCGTCTGTCATGGTAGTCGAAGACACACCGACATCTGCACTGTCTGTGGAACGCTCCACCTCATCGGTCTTCACCTTCTTCCCAATGAAATGTGAGTACAATTCAGTCTGGGATATCAAGAAGTTGAGTTTTCTCTTTTGTCTGTTAGATTCACGATCGGCTTCAGCCTTCTTAGCATTTTCGAGCTCTTGCTTCTCGGCCACCTTACGTAGATCTCGTTCTGCTCTTTCGTTACGCTTCCAAAACGACATCATCTCTCGCATACTCCTCTTGGCCCGAGCTTGGACATCCTTCATGCCTTTGTTGGTCCGAAGCTGCCATCTTCGAGCTTCTTTACATGCCAGCTGAGCGGTTTTCCGCAGGTTGGACTGTTTCGTAGACAGCGACTCATTCTTGATCCTATTGACCTTCGGCACGTCCTTGCGCGCAATATCTTTCCATATTTGATCATAGATTTGCTGATAACCTTTGGAAGCATAATTGGTAAGTATAGGCGCAGCGGGCGAAGCTTCCTTTGTGAGTTCCCTTTGCTGCTTAACTTCTTTTGTATCTCTCATCAATGTTTCACGTCGATTTTCATCTTTCGGCGCAATCAGGACCAGATCGTCCGAATCCCTCTGGACGCTCGCCCATTGAGCCCACCCCGCCTCAGCAGCATCTTTCTCAGCTTGCTTCTTTTCTTTCGACTTCTTAGGCCGCACAGCAGGCCCTTTAATCTTCTTCTTTGGCGGCTCGGGTGACATAAGGCTTGCACTCTGGAAGGTGCTCATAGTGCCACCTTCAAGATTCGGAACCATAGGCGTGACTTCACGAATCTCTTCGGGGGCGTCACCTTGCTCCAGAATTCGTCTAGTGGTCTTCACTTTCTTCTCCGCCTTCTGTGCCTCTCTTAAAAACTTTTCACGCTCAGTCTCATCATCTGCCATTTTAACGCGCTCAAGAAGCTCCTTCTGTATTTGCGATTGGGTTTGTATTGTCTTTTCGCGGCGCCGCTTGCGTTGCATATCTTTCTTGCGTTCTTTCTCATCTTGCACCTCTTTGCGTTGAACCTCCTCAAGGGCGGAGGCCTCGTAGATGTTTCGGAATCTCTGTTTACCATGATCCGCAAACACACCAAGTTGAAGGGAATTAGTTTTTGACGTTGCAGTACGGCGACGCTGGATTATTCTGTCAGTTAATCTCAAACTTTGAGACAACAGGGCTGGAGGAATACCTTTCGCTTGATGCCTTCAGCAGCCTCAACGTCGCGCTGTCGCTTTTGCGATGACTCACGGTACTTCAGCTTGGCAAATTCCCACTCTGATGTGTCAATATCGCTGAGCTCCATTGCATCTATTCGTGCCATTTCTTTCTTTACCTTCTCATTCTCTTTGTCTGACGCCACTGAGCTCGGCTTAGGTCTGCTGACGCCCAGGCTCTTCACAGCGGGAACATCAGCTTCCGCCTTTGTTGAACGTTTAGGTGGCATCGCATAGTCCCTTGGTGAAGCGGCTGGCCTAGAGAGTGACTTTCGGGGGCCAGCAGGAACCGGCTTACTGTCTCCATTAACTGTATGTGAAGCTCCTTTGGATTGCTTAGAAGTACCTGTGGCGCGGGACGGTGCTTTGGGCGGATCAGGAACGTTACTCGACAATATGCTTGAGAAGGACATTGGATCTTTGGTTCTTGTGACCCTCGGCTCTTCGGGAGTCCCCATGCCGATATGCCCACTGTCTTCATCTATTGTACTCTGAGAATGAGGACGGTTCGTGGATCCATTCGTTCGTGACGTATAGCTGTAGTTGCCCTGCGGGAGTACAGGTGAATCAAGACTACTCTTTACGGGCGACTGCGCTATTGAGCTTCGCCTGCTGATGGGATGTCCGTGGGCTGTTGGAAACGTGGGTGACTGCTGTGAAAATGGGGGCCTGGTCGGCGATTGGTATGTGGTTGGCGAGATGTTTTGCTCTGAGTATTGGCTAGCATAAGGGGCGGAATCTCGGGTCTGTAACACATTTATAATTAGTACGGGTATTGATTTTTGGTAGTTGAGACAGCTTTGATTGCCACAGGTAGCTCAACATACCTCTTTCGGCGAACGTGTATGATATGGCGACTGACCCCAATTTGACTGGCCTTCACGGTGTTCTGATATTGGATCGTAGCGCGTCGACCCACTAGACTCTCTATGAGGATATATGGAGCCGTTGTGCAGAGGCCCGTTCATCTTTGGAGAGGGAGGAGGTCCAACTCGAGGGCTCATGGGCGGAGGTAGCGTCATGGCGGCTGATGTCGAGGGTCGAGAAGAAAATTGTTGGAATGGCGACTGTGGATGTGCCCCGTTGACGGGAGAGTAGGGGTGGCTATGTGTGGGTGATTGCGGGTGGTAATCCCTTCGCCGACGATCGTCTTCCTCGGGTGACCTCTCAGTCATTGGCCCTTGAGGGTAGGGCATGGTGGAATTTAGGCGGCGTATAACGAGGCCATGTGATTACCCACCCTGACGATATTGGTTAGCCTTATTCGTCGAGTACAGTTCATATAGACTGACAAGTTTGGAGTAGTGTTGATAGGGAGGGAGGATGAGGATGTTGAGGATACTGATGGGAGGATGACTGGAATGTTCAGTGTTGTCAATGTAGCCACATCTGACCGCAGATCCTTTATCCCTCAGTAGCGCGGGATGGTAGGGTGGCCAGGCGGAGGATGACTTGACATGGAGGAGATGATGTGGTGGGATGAGGGCGACGACGAGGTTTTTCGTCGTGGTGGAATGTGTTGGGTTGAAGGATGGATGGTGGTGGAAGAGATTGCCGGAAGACGCTCCATTATTCTAAGGCGTGGTAGGCTCTTTCTTGACCCAAAGGCCGGACGCGACCAGAATTTCCGTGAGTTTTTTTTGTCACGGTGGACGATGAACTTCCTTACGCTATGTATTTTTTGCTACTTTGTAAGATAAATTCGGTGGGTCTATTGACTTTGTGGGCTACAGGTGTATCATGAATGCTACTATCATCATTGCCTGGAGTCTGGGTTGATTCTCTCTTAAGGATCTTATTCATCGGGCGCATCATGTTTCATGGGCAGCGTCCTTATCCCGTGGACCTCCCCATAGCTGATTTTTGACACCACACCAGAACGGCTAGTCTTGGCGTGCTTTTACTATCCTCTCAACCCTACCCTACCCGTTTCGGTTTCCTTTCCGCGCCCAAATCAGCCAACCACCAATTTCAACTCTTCCAAGGCACAGACACAATACATACCAAATACATACTTTGCCACTCGCTCTTTCGCCTGCCGCTTTGCCTGGCCTACCGCGTAATCTGTCTTTGGCACCCATCCACTGAAATGCCCTATTTGCGGAGCTATGCTTCTACACTATGTGACATCCACATTGTATTGTATGCGAGCTATTCAGAAGCCCGCAGAGATCTACAAAACACCCTGCGACGAGGCCATCCCACGTAACAAATCATCCTCCGAACGCCTTCGTCTGAATTACATATAAATGTATCGCTGAAGTATGTCAGGTCTCCAAGAACAGAAATTCCCATAATCAAACACCGCCACCATGACCACCACCTTTCCTGTTTTGATCCAGTAACAGTTTTGGCTTGATGAATCCTTCATCCAGCTGTGTGAACCAAGCTGCCTGTTCTTCCGATGTGCCAGAAAAGAGCTGGCTGATGGCTCCGGTGGCACTCAAATGGACGTCTCTTCCGGGCGTATGGCTTGCACCGATGTGGGAGGATTCTCCTGTACCACTTCTACCAGGCGGAGATGGCTTTCTTCTTGGTGGACGTATCTTGGCTGCTGGCGGAAGATCACTGTCCGAGTAAAGATCCTCTTCGTCGGTAGGCACGTCAGCTCGCGCCAGTAGTGATTGTTGCGCCTGCAGTGCATCTCTCTCCCTCTGGCCCACAGTGGAGTTATTCCGCGACGTAGGCCTGTTTGGAGGACTCACGCTTGGCGTCCCACTGCTATAACTGCTGTGCGCAGGGTCGTTGTTGACGCGAAGTCCATTCCTGTCGCGAGGCATATCACCGTTCTTGCGCTGTGGCACATAGCCAAGAGCGTTCCCGGCACTTTTATAGTAAGTTCCATTCGTAGCTGTCTCAATATCAAACTCGTCATCCGAGTCGATCTCGTCCACTACCCCGGTTCTGATGCCCATGATTTCCAACATGCGTGCTGTGGTGCCACCAAATATGATGACAGTGAGCACAACTACGACAAGTACTGTTGCCTGTAGAGTGGGTCCATGTTCTCCGCCCAAGCCGGCTGCCAGTGCGACCCCAACAGCGCCCCGCAGCCCGGCCCAGAAAAGCATGACTTGATAAGAATAGGGGAGCTCGTCGGCCACATCCTTGCCTCGCCGTTTGGCGCGGTAGCGGATGAACCAATTTATGGCTTTGGAGAGAGGGAATACAGCGCACCATCTTGCGGCGCATATGCCAATGATGGCAATCAGTATGAACAGTGGTTTGTCGTATGAGGTCGTCTTGGTGAACAATGTCAGTCCTAAATAGATGAAAATGAAGTTCTCGGATAGCTGTGCGAGTGCCGAGAACATGTATTTGGTAGTCAATTGTGTACGCCGTGACATGTTGTAATAGGCGTAGTGCTTAAGCGTGATGCCACAGAACAGAAGACTGACGATTCCTGGCAGAGTATTAGTAAGACATCCATTAACTACACCCGTGAATTTACGAACCAGACATTAGTGCTCCGTTCGCAAAATAGTAGCTTGCGTATGCAATCAAGATGACCAAGCAGCTCTCAATCTTTGGATATCGTCGAATAAGGGTAAACTTTAGCAGGAGTGCAGTGCCAATTCCAATGACGACACCAACTATGAGGCTACCGAAAAACACCAGGAAGAATATTCCCAAGGCCTCGAAAGCGCTTGTGATCGTCAAGGATTGACCCCGGTTACCATCTGGCTTGTATCGCTGAGCAGTGTCGAATATAACAATAGCAATAGCATCGTTCAATATTGACTCCCCAAATATTATCGTATATAACTTGGGATCCACTTTGTACGTGTTGAAGATAGCTAGAATTGTCACCGGATCCGTAGCCGACAAGGTTGCTCCCACTGATATAGCTTCGACGAATGAGATCTTAAATCCATCCAGCGGGATCCTAGTCCACAACCACAGAAACAACCCCAGTACAAGTGCAGATATGAATGTTCCAGCGAACGCAAATGTCAGGATTGTACCAATATTCCTGAAGAAGTTGGCCTGATGAAGCTCGTATCCAGATGCTAAGATGATAGGAGGTAGGAGAAGGTTGAAGAACAATTGATAATCGAAGCTGACCGTATTCTGGATGAATGTCCCCTCGGTCAATTTGATGACAAGTCCAGCAGCCATGCCTATTCAAATTCAGTACTCTTGCTATGAACGGCATCGTGGATGCTGGAAAGTCCTACCAGCGAAGATCGATAGGACGGTTTCGTGTACGGCCTGTATTTTCTTATGCTGAAGCATATAACTGGCGAAGAGGGCGACGATGAGCAGCATTATCAGTATAAATAAGGCCCATGATGAGAAGATCTCCTTCTGACCCGCCTCGGGCTCTGTACCATTGCTGCATTAGCCCAGATGTGCTCTTCCGTCGCTATAGGAGTTCACGCACCACCATCCTCAGGGTCCGCATCTTCAGATTCTCGCTCTGCAAGAAGAGAAACGTCAGTGGAGCTATAGACAAGTTTGGGGGGTGTGGGAGTGTAATGTACTCAAGAGCTCGAATATGGTATTCCCTATGAGAGAAGCCATGCGCGCAAGGCAGCAGAGACGTACGAATTCTTAGAAGGCCACAGGTAAGGACCCGCATCAAACGTGAAGAGAACGTAAGGAGTAGAGTATTGACAGCATCGAGAACAAGTAGAATGCTCAAGGCAGGGTTGGTGGGAGAGGTAGGTTGGGGAGAGCTTTTCAACGAGTGCTCGATTTGAGATACTTAGATTACGCTAGGCTCGTTTCGTGTCGCGAAAACGGGCAGCCTCAAACGGGAAGTCGCATAGTGTATAACCCTGTTGAGCCCAGATGCATTGTTGTGTTGTGGGCTTCTATATTAATCTACGAGTTGCATCAATGTAGAACAGACACTTTCTTCTGCTTCTAATCCTCATGTTTCGAGTTTCAAGTCTTCAAACACTGCATGGCTTAGTAGTCTACAATTAGCGTCCAGCGACCTAGTAATCTTAGCGCCAAGCTTCCCTCAACTAAGCCAACGTCAGACAGAGGGTGAAAGGAGCAAGAAGGCAGTTCTGCTGACTGTCCTTTTCTACCCTCGCGTGCAACCCGTTGCAAAATTCCCCTAGAGAGCCCCTGCGTGATTCTGAGAGCTCTTTACTTAGACGAACAGTAGGTTTCGAGTATCCAATTGACGCGGAAGCTTGGGTCACATAGCCCCACCCACCACCTGACTCTCAATATCAGTCCTGTTGCTGGGAGGATAACAGCTGATGATGGACGCGTTTATAATTTCATAAGAGCGCCAGCATTCCATTACCCTCACTCACCCGACTCATCCTCTGTTCCACTCCTGCTCCACAGTTCCAAGAGAGCCACTTCATATGCTGCGCATCCTGATCCTCGGGAGCGTCGCATATCCTCGGCAGCAATCATCCTTGAGATTTCATGGCATATGACCAACCAACGTCAAGGCCGAGTTCTAGATCCTCCAGCTTCAAATCACCAGAGCAAGAAAATGGTCACATACATTCTCGAACTTCCTCGGCTTCTTCGAAAGGCAAGAAACGCAGAGAAGGCTCTCCAGACTTGAACGAAGACTCGCCTCTGTTATCGCCTGTACGACCACATAGCGATGGTGATGTTGATGATCATGACACTCCCTCAGGCCTCTTGGACTGGAATGAGGGCCAGGGGGAAGATAAGACGAAGAGTATTTTCGACCTTTTCATATTAACTTTGAGTATTGGAGGTCTACAAATAGCATGGGCGACGGAGTTGTCGAATGGATCGCCCTACCTCCTCTCCTTGGGTATGAGCAAGTCGTTACTCGCATTCGTATGGATAGCTGGACCTCTGACTGGTGTCCTCGTCCAGCCGTACGTCGGTATACGCAGTGATAACTCTCGTAGTAAATGGGGAAAAAGAATACCTTTCATGCTTGCAGGCGCCTTCGCCACGGCGATATCGTTTATTGCTTTGGCATGGGCAAGAGAGATTGTACACGGCGTCCTCGGACTTTTTGGAGCGGATCCTGAGTCACATGGTGTGCAAGTATGCACAATTATCTGGGCCATCGTTTTCGTTTACATATTGGACTTTGCGATCAACGCGGGTGAGATAAGTATGGCACACGAGAAGCGGCACTTTACTGACAGTCACTAAGTTCAAGCAGCCATCCGAGCGTTCATAGTCGACAATGCACCAACTCACCAACAAGAAGATGCAAATGCATGGGCAGGGAGAATCACAGGCGTTGGCAACATCCTAGCCTTCCTTTCGGGCTATGTCAATCTACCAGAAATCTTCCCTTGGCTAGGAAAAACCCAGTTCCAAGTCCTCTGCGTTATTGCCTCCTTCTCCCTCTGCAGCACAGTCTTCATATCCTCCCTTTACATCCGAGAGCGCGACCCCCGCCTCGAAGGTGCCCCCACAAACGCCAACCCAGGTCTCATCTCCTTCTTCCGCCAAGTCTTCAACGCAATCCTCCGCCTTCCTCCTCAAATCCGTAAAGTCTGCGAAGCCCAATTCTTCAACTGGATGGGCTGGTTCGGTTTCCTCTTCTACATGACAACCTATATCGGCCAACTCTACTGCAA
>QKZZ01001712.1:0-10432 GCA_003521265.1 Cetradonia linearis
ACTCCACCCCGCGCATGGGCCCTGCAAAACTCCTAAAAATCCACTTCACATCCCTCGAAGCCTTCAGCCAAGTCACCACCATCGAAGTAACCACAGACACCTACCTCGCCGAAGTCCTCGACAACGTCTGCAAGCGCTGGAAACTAGACAAGGCATACCACATCCTCAAAGTATCCGGCACCAACACCATCGCCCCAGTCGACCGCACTGTTGAAGCCTTGGGTGCACGTACAGATCTCGACCTCGTCCGTCGGCGCTTTGCTAACGATGGCGCGCTCGGCATTGCTGGCTCACCTGGTAGTTCGTCCCCCAACGCCCCGCTGATGCTGACACCCAGCTCGTCGGAAACGCCGCGGAAAGGCGCGAAAGGACGAGCCATAGGCCTTGGGGCTGTCCATCCATTAGCGCAGAAACAGGATTTTCTTGGTTCGACTGCGAAGTATAAGAAATACAACGTGATTCGCAAGCAGCCGATGTCGTTTGCACCTAGTCATCAACGCGTGTTGCTGATGGATGAGGACTATATGCATATACTGCCAGGAGAGACGGGGAAGACGTTGTTTTCCGAGAATAGTGGGAAGACGAGTCGGGTGCCGTTCAACATGATTGTTGGGTGTAAGGTTAGCAGGAGGCATCCGAAGACTTTTAGGGTATGTTTATCTATCTTCGCTATTTAGTGAGTTACAGTGTTGGGCTGACTGTGAGGGGTGGACAGGTTGTTGTCGCTAGGGATAAGGAAGACACGAAACGGTATGATTTTGAGGCGCTGAGTGTGAATGATGCGGCGGAGATTGTGGAGGAGATTCAGAGGGGTATGGAGCCGTATGGTGGTGTATGACGTATTTTTTGAGGGAAAGGCTTTGCATGAGGGTTTGCTGTTATTATTTTGCTGGGATTGCAATGGTGTTATAACTGGACGTGTAATAGAAATATATGTTTGATGGGACATATGGGAATGACGCATTTGTTTATTTCTATCTGGTGATAGCGAACGTAAGGGCTCATTCCTCCTGTCAGGTTGAGTCTGCAAGGCAAGAATTGTGCATCATGATGAACTGGATATACCACCTCAGATAATTCATGGCAGGATATGCAGCCCGTGATCTCTAGTAAACCTGAATGCCGTCGACATTCGCATTGCTCCCTTTGACTCGCATAGCGCTGCACTACCTCTCATATGGATGCTAGGGTTCTCGGATATTTTTTCTTCAGCTCGGAATCATTAATAGGTCCTTTCATTCCACTCCTGTCAACATCCACTGATCCCTCAGAGCCCCTAAACCGTTCACAAATATCTCCAAGTCTTTTCTCATTTGCTCATCTCCTTCGCTGCGCAAGGACGGATCATTCTCCAGCAGGTCTTTTCCTCTCTTAAGCAACCGTTCCGCTGCTGATCGATACTTGTCTCTGGTTGTCACGGTGGCGCTGCGAAACAAACAGACAATTAGGTTGCAAACTCCAACCGCAAGTTCCCAAAGATGTTGTAGACCATTCGAGCTCATTAGTTGGTCATTGGTATCAATGATACTGGGGAACCATTCCTCTTTTGCAGGACATGCGGCCCGGGAGTCCACGATCATCGTCAAGATACGGATGATGGTAATGCATGCTGTCTCCTGGTCCGATTTCAACTGTGGCGAAGATATAAGCTCCCTAAGGTCCTTAGTAAGTGTCCTCCACCAATCATGGCGCAGAAACGCTTCGACACCTTCAGTTGTTCGAACAATTCCAGAGAGCGCTTTCAGAACAGGCAGTCGAGCTTGGAAAGTCCTGGACGCCATGTCATCCTCATCGCCTTTATGTTGGTATATAGCCTGAAGAAAGTCCATGATCCCGGTAGCTGCTTTTCGTAAATTCCAGTTGTCGTCGTCGGCGAGCCACAGTGAAAAAGCACGAAGCTGGGAGAGCGTTAAGGGATCATCAAATACGGCGCCAATTGCCTCCATGCCGATCAAAGGAGCGGACCCCAAAGTCTCTCCGTTTGAAAAACGAGCAGATGCACTGGGACCCGCAGCACCGGCGGCGGACGCGTCGTATCGTTCTCGAAGATATTCGATGGTCTGATACATTATCTCTATTAATTTTCCTTGGACTTTTAGAAGCAGGTCAGCAGACATAGGCAATGATAACTGAAAATCCCCACCATCGTCGTCGGGCGGTAGGTCCGTAGTTAAGTACCCGATGAAGGCGGATATGATATCGTAGGCCTTAATGAGACGGGTGGATGTTGCGGCATAGTCCTGAGAAGGGAAACTTTGTTGGAGATATGGTAGCGTCGATATGATATCGGCGTGTATCATAGCAAGTAGCAGGTATGGCGATGAGACTTGGTCAGGATTGCTGTCCCTGTTACTTGGCCCGAAAATAGCTGAGCGTCCTTCTGGTATCATTGCAAGGCCGTGAATAATCTCTATGATATAGTCCCTCGTGCCTGGCGAACTGTAATGCAAGATAAACATAAGAATTGGGACCCGGTCAATGAATTTCTCATCTGTATGAGGGGACTCTAAAAGGGCCATGAAAGCTTGTAGGACCGCGACTGCCACTCCGACCATATTTTCGGCTTCATCCTTGCTTCTTCCCTCTTTCGGGCGCGCCTTTAAAAGCCTGTCTAGGAAATTGGCTGGAATGGCGTTCCATGATCGTTGTATGATCTCGACATTACCTTTTCCATCCGCATCGATCGCAGCATCGTGCTGGCTCAACTCTTGTTCGAGAACAGGTTTAAGGAGCGCAAGACCCATGAAACGGGAGGTGTCGTCATGTTTTCTCAGCAGGCCAAACGCGGCTTCCAGCTCCTTCAATGGCCGTTCCCTTGTCTTGACGGTGCGTGGCCCTTTGGGTGCTGGCAGCTCCCGCTCAGGTTCTTGCGTATCGCCCGATTGCATAGCTGTCAATTCAACTGGCGCTTTACGCATTGGCATCACCGTTCTCCACCACAAATCTACGCCAGAGGCGGCGTGTGAATGAGTCTGGATACCCTTCGTCTCGTAGATTCCTAAAGATGCCCCATACTTGGTACCAGCTCCAGGCAGCTGCCATAAATCGTATGATGAGATACTCTTTCTTGGTCAAGTATAGTTCCATGCTGAGCCTTTGCTACGACAAGCTTTTCAATGCTTCATACTCGGATGTTGATGGTAAGAAAGAGTAGGAAAATGGGATGCACTGTGCGGACCATTTCCGCCGCGCTAACGAAATTAATCTACGAATCTTTTTGATGTCCAGCTCCTGCCTCAAGCCTCCAGCAGCCAAGTTGTCCTCGTACGTCATGTCACTTTCATCAGCATATGCAGCGCGATGTTGCGCTCGATCTATACCCGTCTCCTCGAGACTAAATGTAACGGCTTCCTTAGCAATTACACAAAGAAAGAGAAATGAAATAATGCCGTCGCGGCGATGGGAATCTACAACAGCAGCATCCTCATCTACGAATCCGAAGATATCGACTATAGTAGACCAGATAAGCCAATTGACTTTATTGGAGACTGCGGACTTGGTATCCAACCTTAAAGTCAGTGTACACTTCTACTGGGCCCGCATTTTGCGTCTTACTTGGGTCTTTCACTGGCCCCAGTCATTGTCAATTTACTGACCTATACGCTGTACAGTCTCGCCTCAACATCCCCGATATGCCCATGGGCAATTTCGCCGCTGGCCCTGCTGCACCGGCGGCAGCGGCAGCCCCGGTCGAAGAAGAAGTAGCCGCCCCTACAGGCCAAGAGAAAACACTTTTTACCCTCACCCTCAAATCATTCGATGTAGCGGCAAAACCAAAAGTTATAAAAGAGATCAAGAGCATGCTGGGTCTGAGTTTAGTGGATAGTAAAAAATTCGTGGAGGGTGCGCCCAAGCAAATGAAGGAGGGGGTGCCAAAGGAGGAATCGGAAAAGATCATTGAGACGATGAAGGGTTTGGGCGCTGTGGTCACGATGGACTGACCAGATGCATCGAAGAATATAGGCTTGTATATTGGTATATCATTGCGAGGTGTTGGTCTTGTACAGATATGGTGGACATCGGACTGCGGAGCCGGAACTGTTTCTCCTAGAAGCTGCACTCCTTGATGCTGTTTTCGGCATGCGAGTATCGAATTTGGTTCCATTTGTATTTGACTGGGTCAGCGAAGTCTGATCCGTGTACGGATGACTTGTCTGTGCTTCGCCGAGAGTCCCTGCCGGTCTCGACAATGACCTCGTGGTTGATTACCATCTCTGTTCACTCACGTGAATCCAGACTGACAAAATTCTCAGGCACGGAAAGACATGGGATGCAACTTGAATGTAGGCAACCTCGGAGACTACAGCTGGATATCCTTGGCGGTATGGCCCTAGCGAATATTAGGCCACCAATCTGCAACAAAGTCTCAAATCCGCACTTCAAATAGCAAGTACATCGCAAAGTTCAAGCTACCAGATAGGACTATCTGTTCGATTTTCAGAGGCGTTCCCCACAGACCAAATAGCTTCTTATCACCTCAGATGTGGGCCCACTCCCACTCGCATAATTTTCATCTCCACAAAACTTTTCACATGTAACGTCAGAAACTGTCAAATGCACACATTGCATGATGCCTAGCCCCATTTTTCGTTCATCTAAGTAACATCATTCTCGCTTCGTGTTCATTTCTCCTTCCAAGATTCTCTACACATCGCGTACCAACCGAAGATTGATCTTCTGCACACCGTCAGCCTTCGAAAACCACAAAACTTCTACTCAAATTCTCGTCCTGATTACTATCCAATAGTCTGATAATGAAGTTCCCACTTCTTTCAACTGGCTTTCTGGCGGCCACGGCCGTTCCTATCTCAACCTTCCCAGTGAAAGATCCTGAGCCAGCACCTCCTAGCGATGGATGGCCAGTATTCCACGGCAAATGTGATGTTTTCCAATCACAGCTTGGTATTCTCAACCGAATGATGAACTCCGATCTCATTATGCCGCCAGCCGAGGAAAATCACCGATCGGATTTATAAAAATGCATTGCTGCACACGAATCTCTGCCTGAAATCGACATTTGGTCTAATCGATGCGCTTCCCACATCCCCAATATTGGAGAGGAAACGGTCAAGTTGGTCAATTCACTGAAGGGATTGGGATGTGTCTGGAACAGTACTTGCGGACCTGCGTGTCCAAAAGTAGGAAAGGAGATGCTCGATATGGTAAACAGGATCGGATCAATGCAGTGCACCCATTACGACTCACCAGATGAGCCTCACAAGAGGGAAATCGAGTATCTCGCACTCCGTCCTCCTCACGGAGGCGAATCTGAATGCAAGCAATCCCTGAGGGAGCTTACTAACCATGAAGCATTTGCCCATCGATGCGAAAGCGGCTGTATAAACATACAACGTGCCGACTTCTGTCCGCGGGTAAATAGCACCAGAGAACGCTTGCTCCATGAGGTAGAGCTGGATTGCCCCTTTTCTCTGCTGACTAAGAATCTACACCAGAATAGCACCAGTTCTCAACAAGATCAGCCCAAGGACTGTTCGATACTTCAATTGGAACTCGACAAACTCGATGAAAAACGTAATGACATCGAGCATGATTTCACGGGTATGCAAAGGGATGACATGTTGATGACTCTCAGGTTGGAAGTCCATGTGGTAGTCAACCAGGTGGACCGCATGCGATGCCCCATAGATCACACACAGGATGCCTCCCGAACACTTCAAGCTCACGACTTAAACGGCACAGATTGCCCAACTCTTCAACCGGAACTCGAAGGCTCAACAGAAAATATGATGAAATCGAACGCGTGTACTCAGATACGCAAAGGAATAACACATTAATCGGGGTTCTTATTGGAATACACGTACTAGTCAAACAGATGAAGCGTATCGATGCCCCATCAATGCCGCACACGCTCCCCCGGAAGTACTTCAGGCTCGCGAAAGAAACAGCACAGATTGCACAGCTCTGCATTCGGATATTGTTAGCGTCTACCGCGTATATGATACCGTCTCACGAGACTTTTCGGGTGGTCCGCAACGGGAGCACATATTGAAGGGGCTGTTAGTGGAACTTCGAGTAATACTTGAGCAGCGGACGAATAATGGATGCCATGGCATTGAACATGCCTCGCGAGAACTCCGTGGTCGTAAAAAAAACTGCACAGATTGTGCAACTCTGCATTTGGATCTTGATAGCCTTTCCGCAGTATGTGTTGCAGTCCTAGGAGACTTTTTGAAAGATCCCCAATAGGAAGACATATTGAAGGGGCTCGATCTGGAGCTTCAAGTACTCCTTAAAAAATTGTAGCATATACGATGTTTTGACACTCAGCGTACCCTGCGAGCACTTCAGGCTCGCAAGGATGGCAACGGTACGGATTGCATAGCCCTAGTAGGAGAGGTCATTGAAGCCAAGGAACAGCTCTCTGATTGTAATTCTGTGTCTTATATTCTTAAATATCATGAGGGATGTGAACAGCTCCCCAGAGAAATGAAAGAGTTGTATAATGAAGTCAGGGCGATGAACTGTTCTCTCTCTTTTCCTAAGGACGTCCCGCAACCACTTGTGGTACGCAACGAGAACCACACAAATTGCAGAACGCTTGTTTCAGAGATCCTTGAAGCCAGAACCAATCACCAGCTTACTGATTGTAAAAATTGGACTTGTTTCCTCTACCACTCTACCGAATACCGGCAACTTGCTGGAGGTTTGATGGGTTTGTACCAGGAAGCGGAGACGAAGAATTGCTCACTGCACCTTTCAAATTATTCGCCGGAATCGCTTCAGCTGGGCAATGAGAAGGCCACGGTGTGCTCAATTCTGGTATTGGACACCGCTGAGATGAGACACAAGCTTATCAACTGTCGATCTGAACCATATCTCCGCAAACACTACTCCTCGCGCCAGATCTCCCTGAGAGGGTGAATGAAGCCGTCGACCTACCTAAAGATTTTTTGGCACCGCTTCAGAGTCCCAATTCTATCAGCGAATTTTGTGCAGGTCTCCTATCGGATGCTCAGTAGCTTGAGAACGAGTATTATAGTCATAAGACTGGTGGCGGTGATTCTTCAATTGGCAAATTTGAAGGCCTCTTTGGGGATTGGATGACAAACGAGGCGAGATCGCGAGATACGAATGTGATAACTCGTCATCCGAAACCCCAGAAGCGCTCCAGTCTCGCTCTCTACCCTCCAACGGCTCCCTCGAAGCCTCCGTCATGGCACCCATCTCACCACACCCCGACGTCCACCAAAGATCTTGCAACTCCATCCTCAAACAACGCACCGACGTCGACCAATTCGCATCCTACTACATCACAACTCACCTCACAGTTCCTTACTACATTGGCGACTGGCGCAATTTCATGTACAGTCTGATCGACACTGTCGGCTGTGAGCAACGGCACCAATGCCACTTCACCCATCGCCAACGGAACCAATCACGCAATCACCTGCAACGATGTCCTAACAGCCATGACCGATCTCGACCACCTAACGCTCTTCTACTTCCATAACGTTGATGTAGAACCTGATTAGCTATAGAACTGTTTTGTATCCTTCGGGGAACGTGGTGACAGAGAACGCTAGAGTGTACACTATTATGAATAATTATCCAGTCGCTATATGTCTTCAATGAAGTTGGGTCACCTCGCATCATAACACTACGCCGAATAAGCTACTTAGATTGCTCATTCGACAGAAGAACGTGTAAGCCGCATGGGTGATGTGATTTTTGCTAGAGTAGACCTCGTACCCGGCTCGCTTGACTGTCAGAATATTGTGCTTTCAATTATGGCATCATCCAATTATTTCAGTATGCTTCTCCTCTGTGGGGATTTTCGACCTCTGAGACGTTGGTTTGACCGACGTTCTTTCCAGATTCCAAGATAGCGCTCTTCCCTTGCATCTTCCCTCCAATACTCCTTCCTCCAATTCCTATCCAAACAATGATCTCGAAAAAGTCATTCCTTTCTTCCATCCATAGCAAAACAACTATCATCACAAGGCATCATCCCCGTCTATGTGTATCTTTACATTTACAAGACATCCTTGATCAGCATCAACTGCGTTTGATAGCAGTCGTACTTCACATCCGTTCATTGGTTGGTCCTTGTTATGGCCAACAGATTGAGGCGTCTTCTGCAGGATGTCGGACAATTGGGAAGAGAGCCTTATCCGAACATTAAGCTTGTTACCCACGACATCTTGCTGAAAGTATGCCTCATACTTTATCCAGAGGCGAGAGAGCCTGTCCACATTGGGGTCCAATTTCACGAAGACTACCCTATTAAAGCGCCGAAGATTATCATCCGAACCCAAAGATATTGTGTTGCCAGACTGAGCACGAATACAGGTTGGAAGCCTGCGTATACGCTCAGAGGCATTGCCATAAAGTTACTTAGCTTCACCTACGATTGCGCCAGTGTGGACTCAGTTCGGGATTATCGACAAGATATCAAAGAGTACGGACTAAACTTGAATGGCAGAATGGCAGAATGGCACTGTGGCAAGTGCGGGTTTGGCGACTCGGGTATTTCCCACCATGTGTCTGAAGCTCCTTTCATGGAATGGCTTCTTTCCTTGTCCGAAGATGAATGGAACACAGCTTTTCAGGCAGGAGACATGCTTTTCTCAGACCAACGGACCAACATGGGAGTTGGTCAGATCTTGGGACATACAGGCCTCAACGCTCCGGTCCAAGATGCGGCATCAAACAAAAAAGAGCGCTGGCACCTGTTGAATCTCCCTGACAAGGTTCTTTTGGGTGTTTTCGAGGAGCTGGATACTAAAGGACTCTTCTCAGCCGCCACCTTGTGCCGTAGGTTTGCGGAATTTATACACTCGAAGAATCTCGTCCAGTTAAGCAGGCTCCATTGTGCTCACCTCAAAAAGAGCGTCCGGAGAGCAAAACTAGGCTTTGCGATAGTGAAAGAAAGAGCTAGTCCGTTGACTTCTCCCAGCGGATTGAAGCCGGAGTTTAAGTATCTCTGTCAACAAGCATTCGAACATTATCAGGCTCGACGATCCACCCGAGGAAAGCCACTTAAGTACTGGCTACCACTGGCACTAACTCTGCAGCACTGGAATTTGGTACGACTAGATGCCGATGCTGCTCTAACACAGCTCGCTGCAGTCGCTGAGACTCGTGTCAGTCCTCGCAAGGTCATTGTAATCTGTGATATGGTGCATAACATTGTCATTCGTCATCATTATAAACTGGCTTCAGCCCTGGGAATTGGCGCCATAAGGCATACCTCTGAGGAGGCATTGCGCCAATACTTCGATGTCGTTCACCTTCTATTTTGCTTAGCTGCAGAGCAAGATGATATGGTTACGGAAGCAAACCGACGAGTGACGCGCTTCCTGGATGGATGGACTTCCAAAGCGGAATGGCCAAATCTTGGTGAGGTTTTTGTCATTGCCCTCATAAGTGATCAAGGCTTGACCGAAGATTTGACAAGAGTAGTCATTTGGGAGACGATAATCCGCGCCGTCGCTGATATGCTAGACTATCGGGGCACAAGCTGGGCCGAATTGAGCTACTTAGAGCCGTCGGAAATTTCGGAATACCGCTTACAGCGAACGTTCGATGCATTTAAGGGGCATTACCGCCTACTTATGATGCAAAGCATCTTTTCTCGGTCCGTCCGTTCAGCTGATGAGTCTATCTTCGCGGTCCGTGATCGGATCTTCAATGGGAATGGCGCACCTTCTGCAGGTAGTGCTGAGCGTTTGGCCAGAGACATATACCACGCATGGAACGTGCAAAATTTCTTTGAACTTTGCGGGGTGATGGGCATGAACAGAATGCCTACGCGAGCGAGTCTCACGAAATTTTTGAGATGGACTATTAATGAAAGTGTGAACAGGAACTGGTCCCGTTGGCCTTTCACTCAGAGTCAAGCGCTCGCATTGCGCAGGGTGAAGGAGCCCAATGTAGAAGTTGCGGAGGGGCTAGACACCAATTCTAAAGTACCTAGGCGTCATCAATTCGAATTTCGAGGTCCCAAGTATGAATAGAATCTGCAGTTAAATAGAGTGATCGTCAATGGTAGTGCTTTATCCTAACGAGTAAGGTCTCATCTACATGATGATTCAGTTCTAAAGACCACGTGTTTTCATGTGGATTGAAACTGTTTTCGAATGTTTCTGAGGACAGTCCCCGCTCATCTACAGCTTGTCCTCTGCGCCATGTTGAGCTCAAAGAGATGAAGCCCTTGATACATTGTTCCTGGCATGTGAGATTTCAGGTGGAATGAGAGTCTATATGAGAATTCGCTAAGTCAAGTTTAGATGACTAGCTGCTCCTCAGTAGAATAATACTTGCAGCGCACGTTAATCCTGAAGCAGAGGCTATGGCTTTTCTACTTGGGCAGTTGATGGACCATAAGCGCCAAGACTTTTGCTTACATAATCATGCATGAGCGTCACGCGGTTGCTTGCCTCAGTCCCTCAGACGTGCGCGCGCCGCCAAG
>QKZZ01001717.1:0-23707 GCA_003521265.1 Cetradonia linearis
CTAACTGCATATGAATGATTAATAATCCTCCATCTCACAAGCACTAACCCCCAACTAAATTGGGGTGATAAGAGATAATTAGGTATTGATCTGCACTCTTCTTCTTCTTCCCGTTCACCGGCCGGGGTTTCCTGTGTGCGGTCCAGTCCCGATACTCAATATCGACGTGAGGCGTCCCTCGACTTGTTCGTTGATACTCCTAAGCCCGAGATATGTCTCCCGAAAAGGATCGGTTGTATGACCAAGCCATCACCCACCTGCTCATGTCCGTCAATGACAGCAGGTTTGTAGTAAGTTGGCAAGGCGGTGTAGCATACATAACCAGCCATATCGGAATATCATGTGCAAGATCAAGGTTTTAATTATATGTTTCGCAGTTCTCCTTGTCGTTGCGTATGTTATCATAGATTAGAAATCAGGAGGGTCCTTCGTTTCATCCTCATTTTTCTACTGAAACGCAAAACGCATTGCTAAGGGAATCAGATGAGCCACGAAAATCGTGAAAGCTTCATGCATCTTACAACTGTTGGGATCAGATGCACAATCTGGCTCCTGAGAAAGTGAGACAGGCCTGGGGTTTTCCTGCTGATTCTTTAGTAGCCTATGGTCATATTTCGTCTCTTAGTCAGAAGAGCAGCGTGCGAGTATGGAACGAGCAATTCTGTGCATATGATCTTTCGTCCAGATCTACATGTTCACTCATAATGTCGGGGATGTTCATCTTAAGACGACCGAACATGACAGCAATTAAGCTGATATGAGTGTGTGAAACAGCATATGAGCAGTCGTTTTAGAGCGATTCCGATTGGAACATGGCCCAGGACCCACCTGTGCGGGTTCTGAAGGCAATCATTGAAACGATAAGGCTGAAAAGAAAGAGCTGATACCCGTTAAGTAGGAAAAATTGCGTGTGACGCAATCCAAAGCATCCACACCTAGCTCAACGGTGGTATTTCGGGATCTTCTGGGTAAACTTTGCGTCAATTCAACAATTGGTGAATCGGCATGATTGGATTTTGAATGAGAAACCTGAGGACCTCATAAGGGGATGTAGTAGAGATCATGCATATAGCGAGGATACCAGCTGATTGCCAGCCTCAGATCTTGGTAGACAGATTGGGTCGATACCCAATACTATTTATTTGTGTTTCAATTTGTGTTTCAGTGCTCAACAACCGTAATAGAAAGGAGTATAAGTCTGCAAATAATGAATTCGAGCCAAAGCATTGCTTGATAGCGTACTAAAGAACCCTCTCTCGGGGGGCACTACCTCTTGGTAAAGCGACTTGACGTGTCCACAGAAGCATAAAGCAGTATCAGCACTCTAATCTCCTGCTGCTCTTCTACCGGCCGCGTACAGGTACTCCAGCATCTGATCGTGGTCTGTAGCAGCAGGGGATTCCTGGCTGCGAGTCGTTTCGAGAAGACGTCCATTGCTGCCACTTTGGGCTATCTGGATGAAAGTAATATATATTCGATTTAGGAGTGTGTTGGTCCCGTTAAGTTTAGAAGGGCTTAGGATGATGTTCAATCTCCTGTTGCATTGCAACACAATATTTGGTTTCCGAGGTATATTGGTGCAAGCTCTTCGAAGTACATGGGCGTGGTTCCGAGAAGCTGTCTTGGGTTTACCGTGAAAAAAAGGAGCATAAGTCATGCATATGGAGGGAATGCCCGCCGATCCACTGCTTCAAAGCCAAGAAAGGCACTTCAGGGATTTTGCATTGGTTTTCATAGGACCTTACCTTTCTCCCTTGGTGTAGGCTTAGTTTCAACCCTGTCGTAAGTCTTTTTGCTACTTAGGGCTCAGTAAAATTTCATATCTCCTTGGCTATGGTCCCTCTATATGCATAAGTTTTGCTCCATTGTCTTACTCTATGAACAGATTTAATTGTTTGCCAAGGGGAAAGGATATTGAATCATTGGTTAGATACATCTCGAGTTTGCGCTCTGAGAATCAGCTGAAGGTTACGCTAAAACGCGGTTAAATGTGGCTCAACTCGGATAATAGACCATCTTCTAAATGGCCATGACTGTGGAAGCTGGCTCCCAAATGATGGATCCCTGGATATCTGTATTAAAGAACAACAATCAGTCTCAAATATCCACCAAGCGATACTCCGTACGCGTTATCATAATGATCGAGCGCCTGGAATCCCGGTAAAGACACAGAGGGACCTCAGCAGCTCCCTTGCGGTACTATACACGACTCATCCAGAGCTATTAGAACTATATTACAACACGGCTCACGGTTTGACGTGTGGAAACAATTAACGATTCAGTCCAGACCCAACGCCGTTGACCAACATCTGATTCCATAATCACAACATAATGGACCACTAGCCCTCAAAAGCTTTTGAAAGATGCAGCCCGCTCTGAGATGCGCTTTTATAAATATATGGAAATCCAGAATTAAGCACCTTTCAGGGGTATCTAATAAGCGAACTTTCACCAGTCGATCCAGCCGACTTCCAGGCAATATGCTTAACCAAAGGATGTTTTAGCAAAACATTTTGGAAGTGCGGTACGAAGTCCCAATTAATGTACGATGATCTTACAATCATCAAGTGCCTTATCCAGCTCTTCTTGATTTTCCCTAGAGTATATATCCTTATGTTTATCCAAGAAATGTTTCTGCAAGGAGTGCCTATCTTCGTATACTTTTTCTGCCCTGGGACATTTACGCTCCTTGCATTGGTACCAGGCCCCAAAGCAAGCCTTCTCCCATCTATTGCGATCTTGTTTGGCGCGGTCTCGCCTTCCGTCGACCAGAACTTGAGCAATCTCCGCGATCCATTGTTGTACTTCTGCTGTGGCCAGGTATGCTTCAGTGTGGTCTCTGATCTTGTTTAAGGTCTTGTTTTTGGGCTGAAACCACTTGGGGATAGCGGTCGCAGTGGCGGCGCCGGCGGCGTTGCGATTTTGGCCTTCTCCGTTGATAGGAGCACCGTTCTGGCCATGGTCTTGCGATATTGCACTATTAGATCCTTTTTCGATTACATTGATGGCTCGCCGTTCCGAGCCCGCCGGTTTGACGCCTCCGGCTTCCCTCAATTTGCAGATCGCCAGTCCCATCGCTGTCCTTATACGGCCTCTGACGCGCCACTCGTCTAGTTTCAACGAACCAATGCCGTCTGGGACATTGAGCCTGTAATACTTGAACGGCGCTCCCTCCTTTCTGTTGAGCATCCTGACGTGTGCCTCCTCTGACTCCGAAGCCCACCTTCTTGCGACATAGAGAAAATTTACAAAGCGAGAGGGTCCTAAATTCTTTAGCCGACTCCAGCCTTTGTCTTTCCCTGTCCCAACACTGACAATAATGCTAGCGCACGTGTCTGCATGGTTATTCATTTTCCGTACCTCCTCGAATATCTCCTCGCACGGATTGTTTGCTCCAAAGCCTCCGTCCAAATATGCTAACTTATGTATTTTCATAGGTTTAAAATAACTCGGTGCCGCAGACGTTGCTCTCGCCACCCACCAGATCGGGATATCATGCGCAGGACCAGGATTGCGATCGGTCAGTCTGCCTTCAACGTTCTCACTTTGGTGTAGATTCTTGTAGGTTCGAAAGAGGTAGGGTCGTTCTATGCCGTTTACCTTCGCTTCTTCATTGGTCTGCTGCTGGTACGAAAGAACTATAGTCCTGCATCTATTTTCGTCGAATGCGAAGTTGTGCCCTCCAGGAAACTTGGGAATCTTGGGTATCCTATGGTCGACTACCTCTTTAACAGCGTTCTCTACATTCCGGTGATTATATTTATCCCTAGGGAACCATAGTGGAGATC
Source organism: Cetradonia linearis (assembly GCA_003521265.1). NCBI lineage: Eukaryota > Fungi > Ascomycota > Lecanoromycetes > Lecanorales > Cladoniaceae > Cetradonia > Cetradonia linearis. The sequence goes on from QKZZ01001717.1 coordinate 3,789, forward strand.
TTAGGTGGAACCAACGACTGCGGCCGAAGACTTTGCCTCCAAGGTTTTCGTAGTCTGAAACACAGTCGTCAATGTTCATTCTCAGCCGTCCAAGCATAATGCCGATAAGACCTCCGGTGCTAGTGCCAGCGACATAATCGAAATAGTGGCATGGCAGCCACCGAGCAGACTCGCCGCTGTGTTGACTTCCTTGTTCTGTCTGACCTCCACTCCTCGAATCTGTTGCGTATAATGGGTTCCACGGTAGTGGGTGGTAACTTGATTCAGCTGCACCTTCTGGATGATTCGTTTCCAATCTCTTGATAACACTCATAAGCTCTTGGAGTATCAAGAGAGCCGAGTATCCACGAATCCCACCCCCGTCTAGAGACAATATAGCCTTCCGGTCCCATGGTACTGTGTCGGCAAATGATGCAGAGTATTTGGTGTCGTGCGTAGAGGACCGTCTTTGACCGTGGATATTCCCTATCTCGCTCTCGAATTGTATCTGCTTGACAGCTCTGTGCTTGCCAAAGTTTGGTGTTGTTGCGCTTCGCTGAGGATATTGCGGGTTGAACTCGTCGTAGAAATAGTCATGGCTTTCGGTATGGTATTCGGTTGGAGATAGAGACTGTTTACGATCCGCGTCATCGCGGTTGATTTTTGTAATCGTTCGAAGATCTGTCGATCTCGTATCCCGCTCCGGGCTCACTTCTGATTTTCTCCAGGGATTTTCCGTGAGGGCAGCGCCGCCACCTCGATCAAGGTATTCCATTGCAGCCCTAACAAACGAGTGGACAGACAGTTAATCAAAACTTGGGCATGAAGATTGACTTCGGATCTATAGAAGCATACCAATGGCATAGATTCATGCGACAGTGGGCGAAACCTCAAGCCTTGATTTGAGCCTTACGATCTATATATAAGCAGAACGTCGCCCATTTTGAGCCTCCAAAGCATAGACCGAAGAGCAATAGCATGGCTGAATCTAGCCTTATGCCGACATCGATTCAGGCGCATGCAGCATATCAGAGCATTGCTTGACTAAACAGGTTCAAACATTCGGGACTCGTCCAAGTAGACCGAACGATGGTGCATCGATCATCGAGCTGACAATGCACGCCAAGTCACACGCCACGCATATTTCCAGCCTGAGCCAATAAGCGATTGATGGAAGCGAGATGGCGTCTGCGCTGCAACAACGCTAGATTAGTACAGTAAGCCACCATCACCAATTCAAGCAGGCGCACATCGGCTGCCTGATTTTCGGCTCAGCCCCCAGGTCTTCGAAGGTTATGACTAGGATCGTCGCTGAGCCACTCGTTGATTAGCGACCGAATCGCTGGAGATTGAGGGGAGCTCCATCGAAATCTTAGTGGGCAAGGGAATCCGAGAAAGAAGCATAAAGGAGCCATTCCACCGTGTGGGGGCGTTAGGCCAGATCTATTCACCAGTGAGACCGCGCCGGGCTGATTCGCCTTCTGCCTCTCATCCTTCCCCTATAAAGCCAAGGCTGAAGCTTGTTTTGGCAGCAACATGACACGAGCAGGTATGACCCAATCACGCGCATGGAGGCGGCTAGGTAAGTATTGCCCATACATATATATGCCCCGGCGAAAGGCGCCTCTTTTGTTCCTTTTGACCCTTTTGTTCCTTTTCACCAAAACCAGCGTTTTGTTGATCTGCTCCAGAGTTGATTCAGAAAGTCAATTGTCTCTAACCAACTGCAATCAGCAATTTGTCTCTTTTCTTCAGAACCGACAAAAATCATTTAAAATAGCACAATCTCTTCCTAATCTCTTCCACATACAATTAGCGTTCCCGAGTCTACGTTGACTTGCGAGCATTTTGCGATGCCCCAAGAAGACCCAGAGCCAAAGCAGATAACGAGAACGAACAGTGGCCGCGTCATTGTGTTCGACCCTGTAAAGCAGACATTGACAACGGAAAAAGCTAGAAACATAGACAGTAAGTCCTGTAGTCGTATAAAATTAAGACTCAACTGAAAATCCGTGCAGTCCAAAAAGCCACCAACAGCGAAAGGGCGCCAAAATGGAGCAGCCGCGTCAGTATCTACGAAAAATCCGGCTCGAAGCGCATGATCGCAACGCTCAATCTCGACAAACTTAGTTGGAAAGAGAATGTACGAAGACACTGTGGATTGATCACGAACATCTACGTTATGGAACTTCCTAATGAAAGGAGTTCCCCAGTATCATCAGCAGCTTGGGCTTAGATCTAGCCTATGGCCAATTGGTTCCCTACCTTTCTTCGTTCTATTTACCCTTATTTCGTGGAAAATGGGCCCTTTACAATGTCAAGGGGAATGCTGTATCGGGAATTCGCAGACACCTAATGCCACGTATCCATGTCTCTGCTTAGACGAGTATCATCGGTGTCGGGGGTTTGGAGTTCGGATCAATGCCGTGTTATATATTTGGAAAGCTTTCTTGATCGTTTTTGTGTCTCTCCAACGCTTTTGATGAAGTAATCGACTGATACCGGAAACCTTGAAGGTTTACGGGCGTCCTGTTCTGAGCATTTGCTTTTTTTAAGTAGCAATATATAGCACATTCGAATGTCACGAAGCCAGACTTTGAGGGTTCGGGCCTGTTCGAGAATCATCTTTCGATCTAAAAATATGCTCCTGGTATTCTTGGATCGTTTAAAACGTGAATTCCTCGAATTTTGATATATGAATTGACTATTTCTCTTTGTAAAGATCGGAAATCTGCCATTCCACTACGTCGGGACCTCACTGGATACAAACCCTCAGGGGCTCAAATCCACAAGATAGAGAGGACCTAGGACCTGATACGCACTCGAGAGGGCATTCCTATCAATCATACCATCTCATCATTGATTTGTTTGCTCTACACTAGCGAAAAAGGCAGGGGCGTGCTACAGATATTCGCTTTCTGCAATACCGGATACAATTTGGTCGTTGTTGATGGAGATCTTGTGCCCTTATAGCCATGACTTGAAAGGCAACCAAGACATTGACAATGGCATTTAGACAGTACCTTTGTATATTTTTGCTTCTTAGTGCACATGATAAAAGCTTAGGAGGAGGAATGCACAATATATTTTCATTTTGTTACACACATCCCTTCTTTTTATTTCATTGATGGATAACGCATCTAGTGTGCTACCAAGTAACAGATCAGAACAACATTTTGTAATGACACTTTGTAGCTACTCATCAAAGCCAAACAATAAACACTGATCATATCTCAAAAAACTAATGGAAACACACTACACCGTGCTAGGTGTTGAGCCAGACGCGAACGCAGCACACACATCAAAGCCGCCTACAAGGCAAAAGCACTAAAGTACCATCCAGACAAGAATAGAGGCGCTACCTAAGCTAAGGACGCCATTTAGAAGGTTTGCAGTGCCTACGAAGTCCTCTTCGACGTATCCTGCCGTCAAGCATACGATGCGACCCTCGCCCAGAAACAATCCTTCCCCCAACGTCAAACCTAACCCTCCCAGCTTCAACCCCCATTTTCCACATCCTCCAGCTCCACTAACCACAGATTCGAGAATCCATTCGCACGCTATAGCTGGTCGGGATATTTTGCTCCCTCTTCCACCACCTCTGGCTGGAGCATGCGTGACGAAGCAGCACGGAACGAAGCCATTTAGGAGGAACTAAGGGCTCGAAGTGCGGAGGAGCCGAGGGCGCAAGCCGCAGCTACGGAGACGTAATGGGGGGAATAGAAGCTGCGGGAGTGTGGAATACATAGCTGAGGCAGCAGCTTCGGAGGCATTTTGGTGGAAAGTGGGAGAGGAACAAGAGCGGATCATTCAGGCATCAGGGAAGCGGAAAGTAGAGGCCGCAGCTGCAGAGGACAAGAGCGAGCAAATGAAAGCTGCAAATACAGCTGTAAAAGCGTTTCGGCGGGAATTGAAGGAGGAAGAGGATGAACGAAAGCGATGGGGACTCAAATGGAAATGAGGAGAATCGAGGACTTGAACCAAGGGAGGAAAGTTGTGATTCAGTTCTGGAAAATACTTGATAGAGTATGCACCCTGAAGCAATGATATCTTTGTCAGCTTCTGAAACTCTCGAGAGGGCTGGTAGTTTAAGAACAACCTTGAAGTGGTCGGTGTTTATCGAAAAAGACATTCGCTAATGAGAATAACACTTCAGTAGCTGAGAAGTGTTTATGCTTAGTGAGACTGTGTTTTCCAAATGCCAATATCAACTTCTCAACCTCTCAATCTTGCGACTTACTGTCCCAACACTGCTGAAACATCATCCTTCGATAATCCACTCGCTCTACAACCCCATCAACATGCCCGCATGGACGGTCACTGAGGTCATCGTGTTGGTCTATTTCCTGTCGCGCGGATTCGATGTTAGTGGCGTTCGTCACCTGATTCACAAAAAATGCAAGTCCGAGCTCAGAAACGAAAAAGCTTGTGAGGAGAAGTTCTTCGCCGTGTTGAACCAGGAACGAATTTATCGAAATGTGGAGTTCTATACAGAGAACGAGTGGGATCTTGCTGCAGTGGACGAGTTTCTCTTGTGGCAGACTGATTCTAGCAACCTCTTAGATTTCTGTACGCGGTGGTCAGACGCAGAGAGGGAGGTTATCCGACGGGTAAGTCATGCATCTCCTACCTCTTCAACACCTGTTCTTCACTATACATCTTGCTGACGCTTCCTATGGTAGACACATAAACTAGGCCTTGCCCATCCTTCAATCAGCTGGGAACTGGTTGATCATCAGCGAGGACTCGTGCAGAGGCATGCGAACATATACGGCATATTGCCGATGAATCAAGGATATCAATCCCAACAGCAAGCTCTCTCCCACTACGAGAGAGAGCTCCCACGACTCCCAAACCAAGATCCTTCCTCAGAGCGCGAGTCTCCGCAGTCCCGTCAGCACGGGCCGGGGCCTACTCTTGCACCCATGAAAGTGGAGCAAGAGGATCCTCTTCAATCAAAATCTCAGCAGTCTCAGGGCCAGGGTCATGTTTCCAAGGGATTGACGGATCTTCCAGTCCCTAGCATTGGCCATTTCACTCCCAGCGTCATCCTTCCGGTCCTCAGCTTCAGAGATGCAACCACTAGTATCCATGATCTCGATCTCAGAAACCTCGATAACCATCGTTTCACTCTCAACATCAACCTTCCAGTTGTAAGCGTCGACCCTGATGCGGCTCCACAGACCCTGAGGCCTATTGATCTCGCCGAAGCCCCCCAGATCACCGAACAGGCCATGCTAAGACCTCCTAGTCAAAGGAATATGGCTGGTGCAGAAATTCGAGCCCAGGCACAAGACGAATAGGAGATATGAGGCCGTACCAGAGCTTTCGTTCCAAGGCTATCGAGAGGAATGAGTAGAAATGGGGACAAATATCAGGGGTATTATGAGAAGACAACAGTACACACAGCCATCAATAATCCTGTTGTCTAGTGCCAAGTTGTGCTCGTCCTTGCCGAGGAGTGCTTGTTCAATATCAGATAGAGAAATTGTGCATTATCAATTTTCCTCAAATAATTGCTGCATCCCCAAGTGAAGGATTTTGGCTGAAGCCTGAGCCCAGAATAGAGCAGTTAAGACCCTGAAGTGGCGGATATGGATATAGTATTCTGACCTTGGAAGATGCGGGGTACAAGACCCATAGGCTACGATCGGAAATCCTTTGTATAGTAAGTTGTCACGGTATAACACCACTCGGTGTGTGATACCTTGATTCATATTGACCTTTTGAATCCATTCCTTCATACCAAACGCCATCCGAATATCTCTAGCACCTCATAGACTCGCATAACTGATAAGCTGACGACCATGCCTAATTGGCCTACATAGACAAGAGACGAGATCGCCCTCATCTACTCTTTTTTTTGTGGGATCAGAGAGAGTGCCGTTCGCAAGCTCATGGCTTATAAATGCAACACAAGCCGTCGTGACGAGCAAGACATGAAGCACCAAGTTTTCCAGATCCACCGGGATTCGAACAGCGATAATTGGTTCGGCATTGGATCTTTGTTGTCGTCGCGGGTAGAGATCCCCAGGTCGTATAAAGCGATCCCTGACAACTGGCCCATCGGTTGGAAAGACTCATGGAAGCAGAAGAATGTCGATGACTGGCTTATCAGTAAAACCTCTAGGGGCAATCACTTAGACGACCTCACAATCATCGGTAAGGAGGAAGAAGAGCTGATATGCGAAGTGATTTTGAAACATATGCTACATCTCGAAGTCGCTAATGGCAGTTTCCAGGAGCAAGCAGGCGATGAGATTGACTGGGTCCTAGGTAGGACATGCCTCCATGCTATTAGTGAACCATCACCGTTACTGTGGTCATTCTGCGTAGAACAAAGCGTATACTAGCAAAGTTGGAAAGGACCTTTATGTAAGAGATCGGATAAAGACCTAGTAATAAGATGTTTCAAGGCCTTCACTTAGGATGTTCGTATCTGGTTAGTGAAAGCTGTTCTCCGGGTTGAAATACTTCGCACCATTAGCATTTGCAATGGCATCACACCATAATTAAGTACTTAATGAAGCTGGGCTTCGTGATTCGCAGGATAATAAAACAAGTACTCATTTGCCGCGAGTGACACCAAAATTCAGTTCAGCGGCAATAAGATACAATAAAATCAGCCTTCGCTCTAGAGAGTGAGGACAAAACGCATGTGTCCCACTCTATACTCATGATTTATTCGTCAGTATCCTACTCCCATGCGCAGGTATTATCCATCTTCGGTGGGGAAATTGTAACAGGGGTTTGTCTTGCACAAAGAAGATTTATCATGAGGATCCTGCAGTCTCAAAGACGTCTTCTATGTCTGCTTCCTTTACGTCCATTTTTCATTTTTGGACACGCTGTCCCTAGCGTATTATTTAACCATTTGGACTTCTGCTGGATCATGTCGACCAAATTTTCGCGCGAACTACTTGGCATACTGTTATTTGAAAATGACAGCCAGATATATTATTGTCATCATCGCCTTTGTGAGCACCGCTCTCTCTGTCCCTACGGTGATTCTCTTCTCGCGGGAAATCAATGCTGGCGTTGATGCGAAACTCTCTATCTTAACACCTACGGCCCGACGGGTTGCGGTGGCATGTCGAACGGCGGCGCCGACGCCATCTACCATATGAACACCAGAAGCCAAGTCGCCTTCAATGCGTACAGTCTCTCTCGTGACTTGAAACCCACAGAACAACTCGATTTCTCCGGTACTGGATGTGCGCCGTACATCACCGGTGGAGCTAATGCGCAGAAGCAGGGATGCTATCCCCTGACTACTCCTGCTTCCTGCTGGAGACTTTGGGATCATGGTGGTGCTAACGGTCCAGAGACTGCGAACGCGGCCCAGGCAGCACCAACGAGTTAGAAATGCTCAGACCAGCATGTCTTTGGTACCTTCTTCCTGTGGGGCTGTTCCACAAGTGAGCTTTTCTTTACCGTGTTAGACTTGGTCAAGTCATGCTTCTGCAAGCTCAATGAGACTGACATTCTGGTCTGGTCTGATATGTTATGGATATCAAAGAATGTAGAATACTTGCAGATAGAGAAGTGAATGGCATCGCTATTGCTGTTATGGCTGCATTGAAACTCAAAGTAGTACCAATTGTGTTCTTGACAATCTCTTTCAAAGCACCTACGCCTCTTCAAAGATGGTGGACAACCATCTCGAAGTCTTCGGGCTGTAGATGTATTCCTCAAGTCTCAATGAGAAGCCCGTACAGTAAAATCGCCAAAGACTAGGACAGTGAGAGCTAAATCAAAGCTCCAGGAGAAACGATTTATGCCGAATAAAGAAAAAAAATCTTAATCGAAAGAATGTTTGAGATTCAATACAACATTCTCCTTTATTGGCCCCCACGCCAAGCCTGGCGGCGGAGATTATATTCCACTGCAAGTGAAAATCTCCCAAGCACTCCGTAGTCCGGCATCGCTGACCTCATCCTCAGCCTCATTAATCTACAATACCACACCGCAAAGCCAGCGGAATGGTCGCAGAGATATGTCCTCATCTGGCACGACGACGAGTAAGGTTAATGCAAAGCCCGAAGGCCACCATGTGCATTATCCATTCTGGTTTGGGGGATCAGCGTCATGTTTTGCTGCTACGGTGACACACCCATTGGATCTGAGTACGAGCTTCATTACACCCTTCCACTTGGCAGACGATGACTGAGAGCTAACCACGTCTGTAGTCAAGGTATGGAGCTACCTACAGCTCTCGTTACCATGTCCAGAAAGAACACCACGCTTACACAATACAGGTCCGCCTTCAAACCCGCACCCCAGATGGCCCTAAGGGCATGTTCCGCACCTTCATCCACATACTCAAGAACGACAATGTAATAGGACTTTACCGTGGTGTATGTCTCCCTGCTCTTCCAAGTCTTCAAACCCAATGGTCCCTCACCGTCCCCAAAGTGCACCCTCGCTGACTCTTTATGCCCTGCAGCTCTCCGCCTCCCTGCTCCGCCAGCTAACCTACTCCACCACCCGTTTTGGCGTCTACTCCGAACTCAAAGAAACCTTCACAACCGCGCGCCACGCTCCCTCTTTTCCCGCTCTTGTCGCAATGGCCTCCACGTCCGGCTTTCTAGGTGGGATAGCGGGCAATCCAGCCGATGTACTCAATGTCCGCATGCAAAACGACGCTTCCCTTCCCGCCGCGCAACGACGCAACTACAAGAATGCCATCGATGGACTGTATAGGATGACCACCGAGGAAGGGTGGAGGTCATTATTTCGGGGCGTGTGGCCGAATTGCCTGCGCGCGGTACTCATGACAGCCTCTCAATTGGCGAGTTACGATATCTTTAAGCGAACTTTATTGGAGAAGGCAGGATTGCAGGATGACCTGACGACTCATTTCACGGCATCTTTCCTAGCTGGCTTCGTAGCGACTACAGTCTGTAGTCCTGTGGACGTGATAAAAACGCGAGTAATGAGCGCGAAAGAGAAAGAAGGGCTATTAGGGGTACTGAGACGTACAATTGCCAACGAGGGTGTGGGCTGGATGTTCAGAGGATGGGTTCCAAGCTTTGTGAGACTGGGTCCGCATACGATTGCTACTTTCCTATTTTTGGAACAGCATAAAAAGATATATCGTTCTTTGTACGACTTGGGGGACGATGACGGATCGTAGCAGTGCTGGTTGTTGTAATGTGCATACCCTTCTGCTTGTACAGCTATTTGTCTCTTCTTCTGCTTAAGATAGCGCAAGGCGTTGGTGGCGGGCAAGCATAGACATAGATCCTTCGGCATTTCAGGCGTTGGGAGAAAGATTTCATTAAATTGGGGGCTGCCCCAAGATCAATATATTGCAAAACAAGATCTTATGATTCAGATCCGCTAGCAATTTCCCGCCAGGCTCGTCAAAATCGCACGCAAGCAGTATTAACACCAACACTGGGAGCACACACAGGGCTCAACCAGCTCTCCGCCCTCCCCTATGTACTCTCATTCACACTCCCATTAACTTCCACCACCGCCCCAAGCGTCGTTCCCAATTGCGGCCTATACACATCCGTCAATCAGCCCACCCAAGTCCTAACCCCTAACCTTTGAGCTCATGCGCACCTACACATCAATCGTCGGCGCAATAGTCGGATTAATATCAACCGTATTCCCATCCAGCGTTCCCGTATTCTTGTTATTATTCCCTGCCACATTATCGCTCAGCGGACTCAAACTGTTGCTTACAGCATCCGCCGGATTCGAGTGCGCATCCCGTTTGATGTTGATTTCAGCGCCATTGAGAGCGCCAGTGTTGGAATTATCATTGCCGGCGCTATTAGCAGAGAGTGGAGAGACGGAGTTGGATACTACGTCGACAGGGTTGTTGTCTGTTCGACGGGTGCGAAGAGAGATGCTGTCGCCGTCGAGGAGGCCGGTGTTGCTGTTTCCGTGCCCGACGGAGTTGGCGGAGAGGGGGGAGACGGAGTTGGAAATTACGTTGACGGGATTGTTGTCGGTTTGGGGAACGGGCAGGGCGTGGGTGAGAGCGAAGAGGGAGAGGAGGGAGATGAGGGTGGAGGAATGCATTGTGGAGAGGTGTACGTGTGGTTGTGTGGGTTGGTGAAAGATGGTTGTAGGAAACGTAAGTTGAAGATTAGAACAGGAGATTGAGATCGGCACAGTTGGTAGCAATCCTTCTTTATGGACCGGGAACGGAATGAAGACCAACGGAAACGTAAAGAAACGGCTCTGTTATATATTCTATACGAGGTGAAATAACTTTCAACCAGGAACACCCTCCTCGGTCATTGTGCAGCACTGGGGTACATATGCAGGGGAACGCAATGCTTGTCGCGTATGCGATTCCAATGGCGTAGGGAGCCACTCACGACATCAATCACGCAGGAATACGAAGAAGCACAGACATTGTCCATATGAAGTAATCTCTTCGATCCACTTTTATATGCGCTTTGCCTCTTTTGATATGATCTGCGGAGATCTGCAGCGGATGCGGATTAGGGGGACATGCCTATTCGGGCCTCTGCGGGAGGAGCACAGTTGGTGCGAAGTATATCTTGACAATTTTGTCGTGAATGGGCTAAGAAGAGGTGCTACGTTGATCTTCATACCGAGGCTGACACGGAAGTTGCCATGTGTAGAAAGACAGGTTCCGAAGCTGAATGCTGTTGATAGAGAGTTTCTGCGCCGCTGACGACACGATCTTTCTTTTAGCTCTTGATAAATCGTCCACTCAATTTCGCGTAAGTAGGTGTAATACCAGCAACATACAAGCTGCATAGGCAAGACGCAGAGATATCTCTTATCCCGCCCATTCTAATAGGTTTGTCGTTGCAAGAAGAGTATACGTTTTCAGAGACTGAGGATTTGGGCCGCCATTGCTGTCAGTTCATGATCCCGTTTAAAGGGATTGCAGCGATGTGAACCGCGTGTCCTTGTCGAAGTATAAACAACGCCCATCTTCTGCTTTTGTACCTTCCATCTCATGCTCCCATAAACCGCGGCACGAGTAGACTTTTAATAGCTCGTCAATATTCATGCTGTACCTCATCATACCTAGTTCTGTTGTTTCCGAGAGCCTCGTTACAAATCTTGAAATTTGATACAAATTATTTGTACAGATCTAAGGCACAATTTGGCGCATTTTCTCCAGGTATAAATGTGGTGTCGAAAGAATGTCTCGTAATGAACTTGCTTGCCTCGTGATTTTTGCTTGAGTAACCATGGGTGTCTTCATGAGATGCGCGTGCTCAATGCCCGTCTCTTCATCGCCGTGGACCCGGTAGAGGAATTGCTAATGTCCTGAAGTCTTTTGGGAGGTATCCTAGGAAGATTGCCAGACCAACGTACAACGAATGGGTGTGAACAGGAAGAAGATGAAAGATGAGGTGTTTACTCTGTCAGCAAGCTCAATCGTGATAGGTCTACACCTCTTCCAGGCTTTTCAACCACGTTAACCTTCAGCTCTCATTCGCATTGCAATTAATCGTAGTAGTGTGAAAACCTGTCATACGTTGTGTGCCATTTGCCATAACAAAATCAAAGGCTCCTTTTTCTTTTCAAATCGAAAGGATTGTCTGTAAACATAGCTTTCAACCGATGCTACCTCAGCACTTGCCAAGCGACTCACTGCTCGGCAAGACCTGGTCTAATGCTTAGCCCTTGAGTGTCCAGGTGGGTGTCGAACGTACATTCCATATATGAACGCCAACTTTTGTCGTCCTTACGCACGAGAAGCACGATCATCCCGGACGAGGACGGAATGCAATCACGCGATTGACCTGCTACTCTAGAAGTTGACCGTTATGATATAAAATTAATTATCCATTTCCTTCATTTGCGGATCAGAAGCAGGCATGCCAAACTGAGGCGTTAGTGAGCAATGGGGCCGATTAGAGCTAGATGTGACCGCACTGACCCGGTCAACAAATTCCTGCTTAGCTTTGTCTCATTGCGGGCTTCATCGTTGGCTATCCACTCCCAGAACATCGTTGCCATGGCTGTAACGGTCAGTGTCAAGAGCAGAGCAACATAATTCAATGCAGGCCGATCTATGAAGAACGCACATAAAAGTACACAACTTTTGGTAAGACCAAAGTCAGGATAGCGACTTGGACACGAAAATCTGGTCATTCTGGCATGCATCAGCAGCAACACGAACTGTCTGCTCTTGCAATGTCAAGTTCTATTGTCCCTTTACTTGTTCCGAGACCTGGACTTATCTGGCAAACGAACATCAGAATGGTCAACAAGGTCAAGTTTGATCAGCTGGGGCTGCTAAGTGGTTTCTCGGAAATATGCCACAGAGAGGGCACAGAAGTTAGCTGCATGTCCAATTATCAAGTCAAAGTGTAATTTGTAGATCGAAGTGCAAGAAGAAGCTCATGGTGGAGCATGACCCTCAATCGTATCAAGACGCTCCACATTGTTTATGACATGTTAAAAGAACATTTCCAGGGGCTTTAGGGCACTTTCCAACCAGCTCGCGGGGCAGAGATTTTCTACATGCTAGCGCGTTTCGGTCGGCCCTTCTCCAGCTGGCCCGCCCAACAGTTATATATTGACCAACGTGCCATGCTCAGAAATCATGGCACCAAGCCTGGTGCACTTGCCTAATGGCCAGACAATCACCGTCTCCCCTGTCTTTGCCGGTCTCTCTTTCAAGGCCAATGACCTGGACATTCACCACTCCGTCTTTCCACCAGGCTGGACCATCATACTAGAGACAAGTGATGATGACGACCAAGAAAATGATCCTCAGTCACCTTCAGATGTGGGAGAGCAGATCTACGGGACGAGCAGACAAAAAGTGCACAGCTACAAGGCTCCAACACTGCACAATGACAACCTCTGTATTTCCTCCATCTCAAACCCCAGCAGCACAGACTTCAAGCCTGCCACTTCACCCACTAGGCAAATCGCAATGATGTTGTGGGCTACTTTATGGTGGTATTTCCATCAGGTACCTCTCCTGGTCTCCTTCGACGGAACATCTGACTGATCTTGGGAGCAAGCCCGCCCCAAACCCCCACCTGAGCGCAGGTATCAGTCCAGATCTGCCGGAAGCCGGAAGGCCAAAAGGTCAGTGGCGTATAAACATCAAAAGAGAAGGCATATTCAAAAGGAAACACCTGTTGCCGAAGTTAGAAAGGATGGGATTGATCGCAAGCGAAGACTCCTGTGTTGGGGCTACGACAGATGAGAGGAGTGGTGAAGGCTGGACCAAGATGATTGTCAGCCAGGGTTCATTTTGGCAACTTGATCCCCGAATCTTCCTCTTCACGCTCTCGCCGACTCAGTCTTCCCCTTTCCCGGGTACATCTCCATACTCTTCAAGGCCAGGTTCTCCTAACAAGGAGAACACTCCAACACCGTCACCGAGATACGATGCTACTCCAGGGGAAGCAACACAATATGGGCTTTGGTCTTCAGGTCAATCGCCAGGTCCATTCGCATCAAGCAGCCATCTTCCAACCTACTATCCTCCGCCGCCGCCGCAATATACCTTTACCAAGTCTATCAGGCATCCTATACGTCCGAAGCCCCCAGCTCAGAGGTCTACCATTTACACGCGCTGGGTACCTAGCGTGGGCCAGTATCTTTCGTTCCGCACTGCTTCCCTGTCCAGGAAATCTCCCAGATACCATGGGCCCACATCATGTGGGTCGGGCGGAACACCAAACTTTCTACCTCCAAGGTCCAGCGTTACTGCCGCTACAATACCGTCATTAGGTAATATGAGCATTCAACCATGCGATACTGACCTCTTAAATAAATGGATGAATCAGCCTCGTGTCTCTGCCGCCTGGGGTGTGGCTGGGCCCCAACCTATTCAAGAAGCCTTCCTCACCAGGGCCTTGAATGATAAACATAGCTTCCCTGTCATTGGATGCTGGGACGGCAAGCCGTTCGGTTACTTTGAGCTCTACTGGGTCAAAGAGGATCAACTAGGACGACATCTGACGGGGAGTGATGTCAACGATTGGGACAGAGGCTTCCATGCCTTGGTGGGCGAACAAGAGTTCCGGGGCCCACACAGGGTAAAGGTTTGGATGAGTGCATTGGTCCACTACTTTTTCCTAGCGGACCCCAGGACACAGCGCGTGATTGTCGAGCCTAGAGTTGACAACGAGAAGTAATTGCAATGTGCTGGTGATCATTTCCGAAATATTTGAGCTAACGCTCTCAAGGTTCACCGGATACCTGGAAGAAGTTGGTTTCTTCAAGGAGAGAGAGATCTCGTTCCCACACAAACAGGCCGCACTTATGAAGATTGTGCGAGACGGTTGGACAGCCCCAGAGCTCTAAAACCCGCGCTAGTGGTAAGATATTGCTCAGCTCTTCGTATAGCTTGGTCGGTAGCATGGTTTGATAGGGTTTGGAACCCTAGTTGCGGGTTGCCTGCCTGCTGATGACTTTGCGTGTGCTCCTGTTAGCGATCTAAAAGGTATTAGACCATGGAACACGTTATCATTCATACAGGAAACCTCCTATCAATAGTGAATTCTACTAAGCATTCTGCAATATTTCTCGCATCGCTTGCGAGGGACCGGATCCACGACAACGCAAACGATTTTTCGTCAATAGGGCTCTTCAAGCAGGAATCCTAGCAATCGTCTCCTAGTCCCACTCGCTAATTTGACACGTTTGCTTTGTCTTTTTGCACTAGATAACCTAATTTCCGTTGGCTTCAGAAAGAATGTCCGAAGGATCAGCAGGCGGGCGGATCTCGATCAACAAAATCCTCGTTTTTCATCGATGGTGTTTAACAGCGGCATTTATATCAGCAGCTATCCTCAATCTTTTGGGTATTAGCAATCGAAATATCGAAGGCCGTCATCATCCTGGGCTTTAGTAAATTCCGTGTAGTCCCAGCTGCTTTGCTCTTCAGACGTTTGAGCTAAAACTGATCTCAGTCAACTACCCTCAAGAGCCGCTCCGCTCACAATATTGAAGGTTTGAGCGAGCATGGCATCAACCTACTGGGAGTACGTACCGTACTCTACCATGCATGACGACAATAAGATCCTGGAAAGGGCCATGCAGAGGGTTTTTTATTACCTCCAATGACGACTATGAGCTGACACAGTCCTTCAACCTTAGTGGAAACTGTACATTAGCTTCGATGGCCTTGGCATCCAGCGCCTTTTGACCCGTTCCTACACGACTACCAGATATCGTGCTAAGAGTGTGTATGTTATATTAGAGCGCCCTCTTCTGTTCAAAGATCGTATTGGGGGTGTCCGGATATGGAGTAAGGAACCGTCCTACCTATGCTGGGATATCTTATCTCAACAAGAACGACTTGCCGCAGGATTTTACATGGAAATTCTCTCTCCGAGTGAGCTTATCGAAGTTGTAAACGTGGAGGTGAGATTAATACTTGGCCAGTCGCCAAGAGATCTTCCCATATGTGGCTATGGCACTATTTAAGAGCCATCCTAAGACCTTGGAGACCTCTGGACCGGAATCTTCATGGCGCTTTGGCAGGCAAATCCAGCGCTGCCAGGAATGCCAGGCTCATCGATCGATAACCCGATGAGGCTGCCCAACGGTCATTCGCGTGAGCATTCTTAGCTGGTAGAAGGTGCCTTAGAGAGTCCTCTGTTGATGGGTGGTTACGAAGAGGAAGTTTAATGGATGATTAAGCAGATTCAAAGTTAGACAATACAATAGTATAATAGGTGTTTATAAAGTCTTATTCCTTCCTTGGGGCATTTGCGAGATGCAGTATTTGCCACTCAGCCCTACCACCTGATAGACTCGGTCCTCATCTATATCATCCAAAACCCTAAACCACCTATCAATTCCAACTCCCATATCCGAAATAAAGAAGCTAAAGATTGAAGAACGTCAGAGGTAGTCCTTAGAAGATACTGGGTGTTGTGCACCCGAGGATGATGGTGCGTGGTTCCTAATCGTGACTAACTAATTTATGCAAAGTCAATCTCTCCGCACTTTGCAGCGCGAACACCAGTGGCTGTGTCAAGGCAACAGGAGAAACTCCTTGCACTATTTGATTAGGCACGATATCATTGCAGCTGAGATCCTGCAAGTCATATACGTCAGCCTGATCTAATAGTCCCTACTACATAAGGAGAAGGCGGCGGAAGTTCAGAAGGTCGGCCGCCTTGCCCAAACGGTTCAGCCCATCCATCTTGCATCTCTTTGCAGAATAAACCACTTCGAAATACTTCATCATTTCTGTCTTGTTGTACCTCGTTTGACTTCCTGCTGGCCCAGCGAATCTGTATGAAGGGTCTTCTCTTTTATCACCGGTCCCACCGACACCTCAACGTCAAAATGACGGCTTCAAGTGTAGATAGTGCGTCTTCCGTATCATCGAGCGATGAACAATCTTCAAAACCGCCCTTTGAACTTACACCTACGCCGTCCGACACCGCTGAGATTGGTAATGGGCTACCGCCGCCGCCGCCGCCACCGCCAAAGAAAAAGCCGGAGAGAATCAGAGCGTCCAAAATCGAATACAAAACTGTGAATCAAATGTATGACCCAGACGTCTTGATGTCGGTAATTGAAATTGATCAAAACATTAACATAACAATTATTTAGATGGGATAGGAAAAACTATGGCCTCAAGCTTGTGGAATCAGTGGACAAGGAGTTCAACAGGGAAGACACCTACGAAGAATATATATTTATTGAGCGGCGTAAATATGGTACGTTATTTCGAGGTGCGCACGACCTATGTAAGCACTAATTCGATGCTAGACGAAGCCAATATGCATTACAAGACTTTTGTGGATATTAAGTCACAGCCGCTTAGAGACATATTGCGGGAAATCCTGTGCAAGGTCAATACCGTCTCTCTTCGAGGGGACAAACCTGAAGTAAGGGTTCTCTCATCTGTAAACGAAGCTGCTCATGCAGTCACCTTACTAAAGAGAGCTTCTAGATACGAGTCGAGATCCTATTCCACTACCTGTCTGAATTGGAATCTCGAAGGAACCTTGAGATCCTTGAAACTGATGTACTGACTCAGCATCTCGACATACTTGTACGATATCTACAATCGCATTTCTCCTCGACTATCCAGAATTTACCGCAACTAATTGAACATAATGAAATCACCTTCGACCTGCTATGGGCATTATTCCCGCCCGGCGCGCTGGTTTATACGACTTGCATCTACTCTGAACAGCCAAAATGTCTAGTCTTTGACTTTGGCGATGAACAGGTGATAAAGAGCCAGAAATACTGGGTACTCCAAGGTCGGTACTTGGACTATGATGGCAAAAGGTTTGGTGAAGTCTCGAGAGCTCTTTTAATACCTGAATTTCGTGGAGCAAAGATTATCACTGCTCTTGAGACTTTTCCTCTGAAGTACCACACAGAAGTCGAAGAGGTCAGATCGAATTTAATTGCGCGCGGCAAGAAGTTCATGTCTCTTCAAGGAGTACATCACCGTTCATACAACGGTCTTGCTCACATCAAGAAGGACGCCCAGCCTATCAAGTTTTCATTGAAAGGCCGCTTTATAGTCGATCCGCTTTGCTTCAAGGAACATAACCCGAACTATGAGAGGCCACGCATTGATGGGATGTCTGTTCGTGATTTACTCGGCATGCGAAGACGGGATATGGAAGACATATCTGACCTACATGGAAACCAAGAAATTACCGGCCACGGCAACAGCAGTGCCTCTTGTGCTGATACAGGCACCAAATCGGGCGAAATGACTGATGAGAAAATGTTCATATGCAGTCCAACGGTGCTTGGCTTTAGTCTAGAGAGAAGAGTATGGGGTAAGTCAAACACTCTTCTTCTGAAATCCTGCAGTACAGGACTTGGAGCATATGCTAAAATTTTCCTGCTTTAGCCGAATTTGCTGTTTCTTGTATTGATGACATTCAATGGAGCAACCTGCCTTTCCAATCTCTTGTTATACCCGTTAAGAAGAAGGACATGCTGCAAGCGCTTGTTCTGCCTTACAAGCCTGATGCAGAAGAAAGGCCGTTTGACGATTTCGTTGAAGGCAAGGGCAAGGGTCTGATCATTCTCCTACAGTAAATATAATACCACCGAGGCAGGTATCAAGTTTGACTTTGCTGACTTCTACAGCGGCCCACCTGGAGTAGGTAAGACATTGACCGCCGAAGCAATATCTGAGTACCAACGGAGGCCACTCTATCGTGTTAGTTTCCCTTCTCCAATTGTAACTCCTAATAGCCTCCACTAACCTTACCTAGGTCTGTGCTGGCGACCTCGGCCTCGACTCCGACAAGCTCGAGCGTCGCCTAACCGAAATCCTCGACCTTGTCGCCCGCTGGAGAGCCATTCTTCTTCTCGACGAAGCCGATGTCTTCCTCGAAAGCCGTGAACGCCAACACCTCCACCACAACACCCTCGTCTCCGTCTTCTTGCGCCAACTAGAATATTTCCAAGGCGTCATGATTCTCACTACGAACCGCGTAACTGCTTTCGATGAAGCTGTTCAGAGCAGGATTCACTTAGGGATCAAGTATGAGCCGCTGAGTCGGAGGGCGAAGGGAGAGGTGTGGAAGAGTTTCTTGGAGCAGGCAAGTAAGGCGGGAAAGGAGGAGACGAGGATCACGTCCGCCCAACTTGAGGATTTGAGTAGGAGGGATTTTAATGGGAGACAGGTAAGATTGCGTCGTGCATGCGAGTTGAGGAGAGTGACTGACCTGGCCGACAGATCAAGAACACAGTTCGCATGGCTTATGCTTTGGCTATTGCCAAGGGAGAATCTCTTGGATATGAACACTTGATTGATGCAATAGAGGCCAATGAAGACTTCGATGACGATTTCCGTGGTGGAGGGGGGAAGAGTGAGGCTATGAAGGCGTATTCGTGAATCATCCGTATGTCACCAGGGAAGTTTTCTTTGCTCCAGTTCAAGTCTCATGTTGGGTATGGCGCACGATGATGGAGTATGGAGGTTGCATAGGCGTACTATACTGTCTTTAATGCTAGGGTCAGTCAGCTCGTGGCGATACATTTTTGTCGTAGTGCTTATGAAAACCATTCCAGATCTGCAAATCGCACTCTATTGATATTGACATTGACGACGCAACGGGACTGGGTGAAAAGAGAAGAAGAGTGGCGAAAGAATAATAGAAGAAGCTAGATCCTAGCAGATTTGAGGCTGAGATGACAGGCGGATTAGCATAGACATGCATGCGTTCACCATATCTTTTGTCGAAGATAGACGGTCATTGAACACATGACTGGCTAGTTGTTGCTCGTTCCATAGAAGTAGTAAGTCGATATCGCACCTGGTTGAGAGTCAAATTTCTCAGTCGCTGCTTAACATGAGAAAGGACAACATTAGGAGCATATCGCCGTGCGTTTCAAACATCAAGTCCACAGACTACTATACCACATATTGGACTTGTTAGTCCGTGCTCCGCTTAGCAGATATCAACGTCAACGCATGAAAATATTGAGTATCACATCTGCCGCTCCTGCGCATCCAATGGGAAGACCACACTGACTTAAAAAGCCACAATCTTTCACAGCCCTCATTTTCCGCTCAACGTATCATACAATACACCCATAGCCGTCTCTTCCACTTCCAATTACCAAGCATCCCCCAACGCCACAAAACCAGCCTCAACCCATTCCCAACGCCATGCTCACCCCTTCCCGTCTCGACCAAATCTAAACCCTGACATGCTCAAAAGCCCACTCCCAATACACTCCTCCCTCCATCACTGTAAACAGATCCCCAAGAACTCCTCCCTGCTTATCGCCCCATCTCCATCCAAATCAAACTCCTCAATCATAGCCGCCAGTTCCTCCTCCTCCAACCCCTCCCCCAACTCCCTCGCCACCCTTCTCAAATCCCCCAAATTAATCTTCCCCTTCCCACCCTCATCGAACAAATCAAACGCCCTTAATATCTCTTCCCTAGGATCTCTTGCCAATATGCGCTGAGCCATTACAGACTGGAATTTTTCGAAGGGGAGGAGAAGGCGGGTGTGGTGGTAGGG
>QKZZ01001728.1:0-14052 GCA_003521265.1 Cetradonia linearis
ATAGATACTAGAATAGGCGTATAAATCAATCAATCAATCACTCTCCTAGGCTTTACCTTCCACAACCTCCTCCCCCTCCACTGCCCGATATCACTCTCCTTTTCGTGAACTACTAGGTAAAGTTTGCACCTTCTCCCACCCACCAATCCAGCGGATGAGTCTGACGAGAACACCGAGACCATTAATGACGACCAAGTAGGTAATTCTAGGTATAAGTAAGTCGTCGTAGGTGGCGCACGTCGTCGACGGATGCGTTGTTTTTATACAGCATCATACCATACAGGATTAAAAGAATGGGTATCAGCGCCGTTGTCATTGTTGAGCTGATGGGTTCAAGAGCTGTATAACAGTCATCTTCGGATAACATCTCGCCAGCTTCAAGGTCAGGACGCGGGCCTTCGCCATCCCTGGAGTGGTCGAAGGAATCCTCGGTGAGCTGAGATGCTGCCGTTTCGGAGGTTTCAGACGTTGTGAGTCGTGGGATGCTCTGGGAGTTTAGCGGCAAGAAGGTGTAGCAAAGGAAGCATTTCATATAGATGAATATAGGAGGGAAATTAAAGTGGGGAAATGGGATTTGTGGAGTCTTGAAAATATATAGACTGTTAGCTCAGAAGCTAGCTATCGCTGTGCGAGAATGGGGCAAGACTTAAGATGTGGAATTGTGGACACCGAAGCCCTTTAGTGGTAATGATTATGGTCGAATAACCCGACTCTAACTATAGCTAGGGAGTCTCTACCCTCACTGCTGTTATGACATGCTCCATACACACCATCTTTGACTTTAGCTCAAACAATACCGCGATAGACCTTTAGGTATTGCTGTTTCGGTAGGGACCAAGAAAAAGAAACCAAATACCCACGCAAAACCAAGAGCCTTGCCAACCGGCCCATTCTGCCAATTTCCCACATGAGAGAAGTCGCCTGCTGCACGAACTCCTCGGCCAGCGCGGCGGCAAAGTTCAAGTAGAAGAAAATAACGTCCTCCATGTGGTCACATTTGAAACCATATTGCACCGTGATCAGGGCATATACGACGCCCTAAAGCAGGAAAGCAAGGAATTCTTCACAGCGACGAGCCGTTTGAGTGCCTAGTCGCAGTTGCACGGCTCATTGGGATATGAATCGTCCTATTGCCGTGGAATTCCTTTCTACGAGCTTAGGCCAAAATAAACCGGAAAATCTACGAATAGTCCAGGCATGTTCAATAAGATGGTGAAATTTCTTGAATCTTGCGGTTCTTCACACTCAAAGAGAACGAATATGAATGCCAGAATGCGCTGTACTAGTGCAATAGTGGCCTAAGTTGTGTAGATGACGTCGAAGACGGTCCATATTCGCACCAGTCTCATGAAGCGTGACATCAGGGGGACGGCGTAGAAACGCTTACTTCGAGGGTGCAAAGTCCGCCTAGGTCATTTGCAAGTGGGATTGACGTACATGAATATACGTAGCATACACAGCACCTATGACCGCGATCCATGTAAGCCAAAAACCTGGTCGGCCCGCCAGTCTACTACGCAACCGGCTTGGTCGTCTAAGCTCGCGAGTGTAACCCTGGAAATCGAACAGAAATGCAAATATCCTTGATGAGTAGAGGCTGTCCCGAAGTGCTTGGTGTGGTGGGACATAATCGTCCAGAAAGGACAGGTTGATCATGTGAGTGACCCACAAGAGTATGAAAAACTCCGCCAGACTACCAAGCACTGGTCCCATACATCGAATAAATCGCAAGGCAAGAAGAGCGTATATTACCAACATAATGAGGCCGATAGCCCGCCACTTTTGCGGGCGAAGGGTCACCACGACCCCCGAGGCAAAAGGAAGAACGAAACACCCTACTGAGTTTGTCATTTCCTCCATGTGTGGAGCGCAAACTTACGCTCGACCAGGTTCGGATGCCCAACTGACGACGAGGGACATGGTGAGATTGCGTTCGAAATAGAGGGCTCAAGGGGTAACCTGCCCACAGGGTTTCGATTTTCGGAGGCGAATGAAGCAAAGATCGACCGCTGGGATGGAAGTCTACCCTAGGTATTTATTCAAATCTGCCGTGAGTGAGTAATGCATCGCTTGAATAGAGACCCAGTGGAATCGGGAAAGAGTATTCTACAGGTTACTAACCAGGAAATAAGTGGCAGCCGCTGCTCAAAACCCCCAAGTATGAAACCATTTATTCCAGAGGTGGCGCAGCGTAGACTCCCCTATTGGTGCTTTTAGACTTGCTGTATGATGATTCAATATTAGGGAGAGCACTAGTAAAGCTCGCTAAAGCCCTGTTATTGTCCCGATCTTTTCTGCGATTGCCAGGAAGACCTTCCCTCTCACACTTTCTGGCTCCACCACCACAGTTGGCTTGCCTCTGTCAGCATCGTCACAAATTTGAGCATCAAGTGGTATATCCCCTAACAGCTTAATGCCGTGGCTGTCACATATCCTCTTGACGCCATCTGCCCCGAAGATATGAGTGCTCTTCCCACAACCTGGACACACGAATACGGACATGTTCTGCACCATGCCTAGTATTGGTACCCCCACTTTCTCAAACATAGAGATGCCCTTAATAGCGTCTTTGAGCGCAATGTCCTGCGGAGTAGAGACGATGACCGCTCCATCAATTTTGACTTGTTGCGTGATTGTCAACTGCGTATCGCCAGTCCCGGGGGGCAAGTCCAGTACTAGAATGTCCAGACCTCCCCATTCTACTTCATGTAGGAGTTGTTGAAGGGCTTTCATAACCATCAGACCGCGCCACACAACCGGCGCACTCTCGGATATCAGGTAGCCCATTGACATTGACTTGACTCCGTAGTTTGAGAGGGGGATAAGCTGATTGTCTATCGTCCACTGATTAGCATCATGGCTTGATATGTCGCACGGTGTGGATTCAGCTCGTACTTGCTGAAAGTCTCGGTTCACCAGAGAGATTCAACAAGGTAGGTATTGAAGACCCAAAGATGTCGGTATCTAAGACTCCACTTCGATGTCCATGTCGAGCGAATGCCAATGCAAGATTGACTGCTATGGTCGACTTCCCGACTCCTCCTTTTGCCGAAGACACGGCTATGACTTTGCATACGTCTCGAATGTTGCGTTTCTCGGGTAACCCTCGTTGGCGCCGAGGGAGCGCGGGAGGGGCGCCTGAGCGTGGTAGTCCCAATGGGTTCTCATGATGTAGGAGTCTGAACGTTGAGAAGAGCCTTCCTGTCATAATACTAAAATCTCTTACTGTCAAAAGAGGAGTTCACTTTTCGGCCGAGAGTAGATCTTAGGCGGGACGCGCCAAACCTGCCGCTATTTCAATGACTGCATTACCCGTTTGCGTTTTACCCTAAAGCCCTCTAACCCACAGCTTCTGAAGGCAATATCAACTCTACTTCCATACTCTGTCAGCCGCCTACTAGAGTCATGGATATAGCCTACGACCACATCCAAGAGGAGGTGCTCTCTCCAGACGAGATCGCCAGGAAAGAAGCCAGCAACAAACAGAAGCAACCCAACTTAAACACTGAATTTCAAGAAGCCTACAACTCGTTCTCCGCAACCCCATGGGGTGCCAAGCTAGGAGGGTTCTTCAGCGACGTCAAGAAGCATGGCGAAACATACTATGAGGGGGCTAGGCAGCAAGGAAGTGTCGCGGGTGGAGAAGCTCTCAAGGGCTTTACGGATCTGAGGTCGACGATTGTCAATCGTGCAAGATCTTTGTCCAAAGGACAGGTTTCGCAATCTACACCCACTGCGGGCACGTGGGACGACGAGACCGAGGAAGAAGCCGAGAGCAAGGAGCAGCTCATAGAGCAGACCATGGACCAAAATAAGGAGCGTTCAGATGGTGAGGCGCTGCGAGAATCCGCAGGCGTCATTTCACGCTTCCGGGCAGAAGCTGCCAAACGTCTGAAGGATCTAGAGAAAGCTGAGGAGGCTGCTGATGCGGCAATCTTCAAGTTTGGCGCCAATATTGGCGACTTCCTTCGTGACGCAGTTACAATTGCACCGCCTACTGAAGAGACGAACAAGGATGGCCCAAGGAAGATCCTCTTCGAGAGCAAAGATCAGGACGGCAAGCGAGTCATTCACACTACACGCTTTGACGCTCAACTTCACGCTATACACTCGTCCCTCGACAGCTTCACCAAAGATCCGGTTGGCCCCGAGTATGAGAAGTGGAAACAAGAATTTGACGTCGAGAAAAAGACAGATGCTATAGCGAAAGATTTAGAGAAATATGAGGAGCTACGAAGAACAATGGAGAAGCTGGTACCAGAGAAGGTCGAATACTCAGCTTTCTGGACGCGATATTACTTTTTGCGGATGGTCGTGGAAACAGAAGAGCAGCGAAGACGTGAAATGCTCAAAGGTGGGCAAACTGCGATACTTGAACATGACTACAGACTTACTTACACTGTTTAGGAGCTGCTAATGACCCCGCCGAGAACGTCAGCTGGGACGACGACTCCGACGACGAGGAAGCTTCTACTCCACATCAACGCCCACTTTCGACCGCCACTCTTGAAGACACCGACATCCCGACAGCCTCTCAATCATCATCTACAACCATACACAAACCCAGTGAAACCAAGCCCGAGGCTCCACCACTCAAGCCTACCGAATCACGCCGCTCGGAAGAAGGCAGTGATGCCAGCTACGACCTTGTCAGTGGGGCTACCAGCAGGGCGCCTGGGAGTCCGGAGGGAAAAAAGGGCAAGGGTAACGATGATGAGGAGGAAGAGGATTGGGAGTAGACCTCATTTGGACTGTTTCGGAGTTCGGATGCATGGGGTATACCGTTGGGTGGTCTTGCGTGATGTTGAATGTCTGTCATGCCCTATTTTAGCTTGCTGCTCGAACCCATTTTACATAGAACCAGCGCAGTATATATGGCCAATGGACCTCCTAAGCAAGTCATGGTCATTTCCCTTAATTGTTACATTCGTCCTTCATCCAGCGTTTTCTACATTTGTGATAACTTTCCCACTCGCCTTTTTGCCTGGGCGCAAGGGGATGGCTGGCCAAGAGTGGATGTATGGTACAGAACTTCACCGAGTGAACAGCACCAACAATATCATCCAGCTACCCGGTCCCCGCCTTAGCTACTACCCTCCTGTCGCCATCGGACCAGTCAAATAGGGGTCAAGCCCCAAGAGAAACCCTCCCAGCATGATATCTACCTTGCAATCCAGAACTTGATCGACTCGACTCTAGTCCGAGAATTCGTAACTGCCAGCTGCGGCTGGGGAACCATTGATATTCTATAGAGTTGTCTTGTAGCAATCTTCCTCCCCATATGGACTGTTATCCACCTCCCTATTCCCTGTTTCGACATAAAGTGCCCAGACAACTTCAGAAGAAAAGCTGTCAGGAGCAGGAAATGTTGATATGTACGAACTCGGAGCTTGAAGTGTTGGATTTCATCAATGGAGAGGTCATTGTCAATATGTCCTCACGAGAACATAGTGAAGTTGAGTTCATTCAATTTTTCAAAATCAGTAACCATTGGTCTAGAATGCCTACACTTTAGAGGCAAAGAGCTGCAACGTCTCAATGCTGACCATCACGTGGGCTGGGCCTCCAGTAGATCCTTCCAAATGCGCTGAAACCCCAGTCAAAGTCTACATTCGTCCAGACTTTCTCTCACACATACCAATGTGCCTCAGCGCGGACGTATCTAGCTTCAGCACTGAGACAAGCAATCTCCCTCATGAAACAACTTCGCTAGAGCATACGAGACCAAAGTCTGACGGATTGCAAGAAGTCTTAAGCGGAAGTCTCGAGATCAAATGTAGCTTTACAATATAATACATCCATTCTAAATAAGGCACATCTTCCCGTGGGATACACATACTACCAGCTATTTAGTTTCTCCCGTCCCATCACCACTCTTTTCCGCACCCTCAGACGGAGCAATACCATAATGAAGCACACCCTTCACATCCTCAAGCGTTCCTCTCCTACCTTCAGTAGCACCATTTCCTCTAGCATCCTCCCCTCTCACCCCTCCTCCACCCTCATCCTGGAATCCCTCTTTCTCCTCTTCATTACTACTTTTCTCTTTGCCTTCCTCACTCTCCTCACTCATCCCTTTCTCCACGGATTTGACCACGTCCTTACCCCGATCCCCTCCATCTTCACCCAACTGCTTCCCCACCTCATCACCCTTCGGCGACACAACGCCTGCCTGGCTCTCCAAAGTAACAGTGCTAGCATTCCGTCCGTTTTCAACGAGATGGGAGCCCAATTTGAAAGGGAAAGCTACGCCACCCACTGTGGGGCGGTTGGGGCTGGAGTTAAATGAGACGTTGGGGGTTTTGTTGGAGTCTTCTTCTAGGGACAGGGGGTTGGATGTTATGATTGGGACGGAGAGGTGGTTTGGATCGGCTGATACGAAGTCTTTGGAAGGTTTGTTGTATTCTCTGACGGTCTCGGTTGTAGGTGACGGTTTTTCGTCGTTCGCATTGCCGATTCTGTTATTGGTCTGACCTGCGTCTGTGACTATTCGCCGCCGCGATCTGAATCGGGATTTTCTCTGTTGGGTTTTATTACTGCGTATGGTGGCATTTGCCCCATCGGTATCCGTCACATTGGTTGTGGTGGGCTCTTTGTCTGCCTTTTCTTCGCGGGTGATCTGTGAAGTATTAGCACCAACCGTTCTACCTTCGTTCCAGTGACTAACAGTGTTCTCATCATGGGAGCTTCCCCATAGACTCCACAGAGTCATGCCCCAACTCCTCGACTTGTTCTCCTCCTTCGGCATACTCAAGCCTCTTCGGCCGGCTAGAGCGGTTGGCGGAGGCACTTCATCATTACCAAAGCTTTGATACCCCTTTGACATATCCTTTGCGCGCTGTTTCTGTACCCTGCGCTTCTCTCGGGCGTATTTGGTGTCCCACTGCTTCTTTGCCTCCATCCACTTTTGGACGGGGCCAGGCTTTATAACGCCAACTTCATTAGAGGATAACTGTAATGCCGGAAGGGATGAAGGCGAACTCAGGGGGTATGTGTGGCCATGTCTGTCAACTCTCTGCCGAATCATATGGTGTTTGAACGGTGGTAAGGCATCGCCAGATCTGCCAATTTGCTCGTGCTCAACGGCCCCACCATGAGCTACACCGTTTTTCATTGTACTTCTGGTTTGTTTCGGCTTCTGCATGTCTCCATCGCTCTCGGTATCAGATTCCGAAGATATGACTGACATTTCGTCATCATTCATGATCTCAATTCCGGTCTGCTGAGCTCGTGCAAGTGCCCAAGCACCAAATTGAGCGATGGATCGGTACATAAACTTCGCAGGTCTGGTGAAGCTGAGTGTAGGTGCAACATGGCATAGGTCGTCCCATACTTGCAACTGCACATCTGTGGGTTCCCATTTTGCAACGGTATCTCTGGCTTCTGGATACTCATCAAGGTACGCTTTGCCTGGAGGATACTTTGCGGGATTTGCAGCTTTGTGAGCAAGGTAGATTTGCTCGTCACGAAGTACTTCGCCTCCACCTGTCATAATGAGCAGAGGTGGCAACCCCCCTAATGACGGCTGCAGTAAAGGGGATACTAGTGGATGTGATATTAATTGATTAGTCGTATACATTTGGATCTGGTCTTTAATTTCGATGAACTTTCCGTTCAACATTATGGAGAGATCATGCCCAGGCCCAGGTATAGTATTACCTGGTCGTTCGCCGGCACCGTCCGTCCCAAAAGGATTATTAGCATTCTCCCTGGGATGCAGATTAATCGGTGTGTGATCTACGGAAAAGCCCTGTATTGCCTCTTCTCTAGCTTCTCGTCTTTGCGCCTGGCTGGACTTTCGCGGCAGAGCTTCACCAGCTACTTGCTCAACGGCATGCATTGCTATCTGTTCCATATCGTCTGAATTAGGGGGTGGCCAAGAGGCTGACGGGCGGTGATGGAAGCCATGTGCTGGTATATAATCAGATGAGGCGTCGCCTGCAACGCTTGGAAATGAATGGGTCAAGTCGACCCATGGTGAAATTAGAATTGCACCAGCAGGTAGTGGGAGGTCTCTGTCACGTAGTATTACAAGTATACTGAGGGGACGTCAGCGTAAAATTTGTAGATTGGAACTTTGACCCACCTCACAATCATGCCTGCCCCCGCCGAGTCACCTGCGAGCACAATTTCTGAAGGATCCTGAACGGTGATGAGATACATGTACGCTGCTAAGCAGTCGAGTAGACCACATGGAAAGGGGAATTGCGGTGCTAACCGATAGCGCGCTGAAGAATATCAGTACCAATTAAGTCTTCGGCCTCTTGACTTGAAACTCACTATAAGCGGTCAGTGAAAAGGTGCTATTGGCACGTCCGTGGACGACGATCTTACCGAGCAAGAACCCTCGCCTCTAATTTTCGCGCATGCCTTTGCAACTGATACCGATGCTCATCGACGCTACCGAAGAAGTAGGCTCCGCCATGGACGTACAACATCACTCTCTTACCCTTATCCCCCCTCGTTTTTCTTCGCGTGTAGTCTCTTCTCATCTCGATCCACTCAGCCTGCAATACACTACCATCCCTTCGCCACTGCCACCATTTCTCTCCCCCAATTTTATCAACGCCTCGATGACCCAGTTGGGCAATCAGCGCCTCTGCAGCTTCAGATATGCTCTTTTCAGGTAGATTGACTTCGTCTACCTTGACCCAGCGAGGACTTGGTACCCATTGAGAGGTAAATCCTTGGATCTCTTCGACTGTGTGGTGGGAGGCATAGTGAAGGAATTGGCGGATCAGGTTAACACCTTCATGGTAAGAGATATGGGCTGTAGGTTTCTGGCGAAGTGGCTTTCTGTTCAGGTACTGCACTCATTGTGAGAGGACGACCTAGCCCTGGGAAATGGCTTCAGTACTCACATGGGAGAAGTAAGTCTCAACTACTTTAGGGGTGACAGCTGTGCCGACGGTAATCGTGTTGAATACCATGATAATGGCGACAGCTTCCCGAGAGCCAAACGAAGTGTATACTGGGATTGCTGTAGGTAGAGTATTTCGAGAAGTCTACAATGGCAGACAACAATAAGGGGTATCGACGAGGAACAAGCAATCATAAAGCTTTCAGAGGCATTGGCTACCAAAGGAATGTGGGACGATCTGCTTCAATCAATTTACCACCGCGTACTATTCGTCGTTCACAAGCGTCATCGCCAAGACGCCACTCGCCGATCTCCCGCCCGCCGGATAATTTCTATAACAAGCTCGAACAGGTAAGGCGTCAACACGGCACTCATCGTGGATGTACGATTGAAACTTTCTTCGATGAGAATGATGTCTCATCATTACTGAAAATCCATGCCCGCTTCATCGTCAGCGTCCGATGGGCAGCCTTTAAGAGAACCACAAGGGGGTGTCGCTCTGCCAGCATCAGCTGGTAGATCAACCCTTTGAGCCCACAATTTTCGCCGTGCTGAAATGAGACAGAAAAGATCCAAAGCAAATTCGACCTTTCGATTGCCCTGACACTTTCTATATGGCCAGCGCTCACTCTTGCCGTCCAGAACTTATGGGGTGGTCCTGAATCTTTAGAAAAGCGTGATTGGTTCGCGGGGACTATATCTGATCTTATTACTGCTACACCAGATGCCGATGTTGAGTATGTTGAGGAATTTATACTCCAGATCATGAACGACGAGTTCGATGTTAATATAGAGGATGGCAGTGGAGAAGAAATTGCTGCTAGGATCGTTGGGCTAAGAAAGTTGACATTACAAGGGGACTTTGGGATGGTGGATGAGATGTACCAGCAATGGCAACAAAGACAGCAGAAGGGAGGCAGTGGAAAGATCAATACTCGCCACGTTGATCATGGGGAGGATGAGGACGAGACGGATTGGGATAGTGATGACTTGGACGAAGGGGAGGACACGGAAGACGTGGAGATGGGGGAAGCGCCAGCGTTGATTAAGGCGCCCAGGGATAGGGTACAACCAAAGGTCGATGAAGACGGCTTCACGGAGGTGGTCAGCAAGAAGAAACGATGACGAGACACGCATATCCGTTGGTCAACTATAATGCTACAGGGAGATCGTTATTTCCAGACAAACTCTGATTAATACCTGTGTCTGGCCAAAGAAAACATGAGGAAAGCTCGTGTGGCATCTAGCGAATCCTAAGCGGAGCGAAGCCACAGCACAGGTTTGAGAAGCCCGACACCGGTACATGAAGATAGAGGATGCCGACACCCTGGCCGGCTCTTCCAATCTTCGGTCTCCGTTGGTTCTAGTTTCTCAAATGTGCCTGTGGCAAATAGAACTGGATTGATATACACCGTATACTCATCTCGTAATATGTCGCCATAAAGACAAGCACTCCAGCATTGATTCATATGTCTAGGACCTTAATATCTTATTCAACCTTGTAGATTATCCTTAGTATCAAGTTAGGGTTTCACTTTTTAGAATCAGGGAGTCAGGTTACTCCGATGCCGTCACTAGGAACAACATGTCTCCAGCTCCGGTGAGGGTTGTCTTCAAGACTGCAGTATAGTAGTCATAAGCTTCTCTCTTACAGGGCAGACATCTTCATCATTGAGCAACGCGAAAACATGAGTTCCCCAAGCTGCCACCCATCTAGCTCCATTCAAATGACGCTAAGCCCAAACCTACGTTTGACCTCCGAGCCCTCTTCCGACTCGCACAACCAAGTCCATCGACCGTCCACCGCCTCAACCGGATGTATTACACATAGATACCTAGACCTGTTTGTATTTACAATTGCAGGCAAGCCAGGATGAGCCAACCAACAAATTATCCGTCTCCTACTGCAGCACATGAGGAGGTGCACCCGTTTTACAACACAAACCAGCACCATATGCCCATAGCCGAGCACTCGCATATTCCTCCTCCAGCTGCAGCACCTATGCATGGAGGCGCCGGTGAGACGCGTGATTTTGGACAAGGGAATCAAAATGGACAGAATTTAAGACAGCATCCGCCGTCTACACCACAGCAACTTGCACAACGGGGACTTGATGTGGATCAAAGTCAAGATCAAAACAATCCAGATTCCAGTTCAAGAAAGAGAACGAAAGTCTCAAGAGCATGTGATGACTGCAGAAGAAAGAAGGTACGGTGTTTTGCATCTGGCGCTACAAAAGCACACCAGTCGACAAACCAATCTGATCACCGTTACTGATCTGCTTAGATACGATGCGATGCAGAGTCAGAAACGCCTGGAACTCGGTGCTCGGCTTGCCGGCGCTCAGGTGGAGTGTGCGATTTTAGCAGGGCGCCCCAAAAGCGAGGACCAAGCAAAGGGTGCGTTTGTGCAATTTTCTCTTGGGGCTTTCTGTAACAGGAATCTAGGTATATCAAAGAACTTGCAGAGCGCGTCAACTTGCTAGAATACAATAGAGGATATGTGACTGGAGCTACCCCTCCAGAAATGCAGTATGCTACAATTATACAAGAGCAGCCAGGCGGATACCACCAACAATCACCAAATGAGTACGGTTCCCGCAAAAGAACCTATGATCTTGTTGACGGGCCACCTCGTTACAACAACAATCAATATCAGCCACAGGAGTACGCCCCGCAACAACAGAATATAATCCCCGACGGGTTGCCACGGGAGGCCCAAGTTCACAGAACTGTACAGTCCGATCTTCATCTCCAGTCTCCAGCACACAGCAGTCTTCAGCCTGTTAACACGCCTCAACAATCACATAAAATGTGGCTCCTTATGCCTGAAAATAAAAGGAACCTAGATATGTGGGTCTAAAACTTGTTTGAGGTGTACCGGTCCTGATTTATTTGCAGCTACTATGAGATAATTCATCCCCACCTCCCCGTACTTGCTAGCTCAAGACTTCGCGTTGAGCACGATCTTCATCAGCTTTCAGTAGCTAACAGAATCGGTGACGCGTTTTTCGCTGCCCTCGATGCTGCTACTTGTTCGTGCACTTGCATAGAAATCCATCCTCTGATCAGCAGTATTGAGCACCTAGAAGCTTTACTTCTAGAGGAGCAGCTATCGGAACGCTCACTACTTGCCAATCTCTACGGCCTTCAGATCCTAATTTGCTTGGTCATAGCCAACCAGAACGCTGGACCATTGCCGCCGAAGTATGGTGTTTCACTCGCAACAGCGGTTCGCTTTGCCACTTCTCTTCGGCTACACCAATCCCGCACAGTGAAGATCGACGAGAAAGATGTCAATTCTCTTTCTGGTACTGGACGACGTCTCTGGCTTGTCTTAACCATTCTCGACCGCTGGCAAGCTACTAGTACTGCAGGGATTTCTATAATTCCAGAAGACAGCGTCCAACTGACTCGTTCTGATGAGGCTGTTCTCGGGACTTCAGCTTACCAGCTTACTCGTAAGTGAAATCTTACCCTAAAACAATTACGATGACCGACTAAGGACGTCAGACCTCTCTATGATTTTGGGTGATCTGACAAGTAGACGAATGTACTCTGAGCCTGGAACAGACACGCCCTATAGCCGTCGCGAAACTCGCATGATGATGAGAACTTTAAACACATTCGGCGTGGTTGTAGAGGGGTTTTCCACCTTGCATCATCTTCGCCTGGCATACCTACACGTGCAGCTTCTTGCAGATAGATACCTGGAACTCAGTATTCCACACGCCAGCAAGATAGCCAAGGGCGCGGTTGAGATCGTGTCCCTCCTCCGCCGCAATGAAACCGAATCAGTGTCTCCGTTAACCCATCATTGGGCTGCGCTCACAGCGATCACTCTTGTGGAGTGCATGGAGAAAATGGGGCACCGCGAATCTACCGTGGCATTGCACGACCTGCAGGCCTGTATATCCTCTGGCCAACTTCGCTCGATAGAATTAAATCAGGCTGGCACAACGGCATGGGATAAAGCAGTCAGTGCGTTCATCGCTAAGAGGCTCGAGCAGCGTGGGCCTCTAGGTTCCGACCATGACACGGGTCGTGGAGGCTTAGAGCATCTCGCTGATGCAGCCGTGAGTAAGAGTAAAACGGGCAATGATGGGAAACCGGGTGATGACGCTGGCGGCGCGGATGTTACTGGTGGAGATGCCACTGGTGCGGAGGCTGCTGATCCTCTTGACTGGGAAGCGGGCATTGCAGGAGGTTACCTGAATACCATCAAGGAAGGGCTTACTCGTGAAACAATGTCGAATCTCGGGATTGCATATGCTCAACAGCCTCGGTCGATTTAACCCTTTCGGCGAGGCTCCTTCTAGGTCTACGAAATCCCTTAAATGACAGTCCTGCCTGCCTATCATTCCATTGAGTTCTATAAATGATTGATCGGCCTTCAGACGTAGTGGCCTCCATCAAGATGATGATGTGGTTTAGATAGATCTACCCTCTTTAATGTTATGTTTTTGAAATCTTAACGTACCACCGCACCAAGCAGTCTGTGTATCAATTGTTCACCAATCCTGATGCTGTAGACACATACGGCATGCTTTAGTACTTGCACCTACCCCTAAAAGAGACACGTGAATAAAAGAGCAGCACGAACGCCATCCAGAAAGCATCAGTACAATGTCACCGCAATCCCCATCCCACCACCTCTACTAACCAAAAAACCCCGAACACCTCCACAACCACCTCTCCCCTGCGCTACCTCCTCTATATTTAAAGGAAATTATTATTAAAAAGATATTATTAATTTTACTTATCACCTTCATATTATTTAGTGTTAGAATGAAAGAAAAATATTATAATAATAACTAAAAGTAGTAAAACATGTTTTCTAAAGGATACTCAGTTACAAAAGAAAATTTTGCTCCGCCACCGCCACCGCCGAAACAACGATCTCATCGACCCCCTCCCCGGGCACATCCCGACTCACAATCTCCAATCTCCCCCTCTTCTCCACCGCTCATGCACTAGCCTCCCACTTAGCAACGCACTCCTTGGCCCCCGTTTCACAAACCATATTACTACTCCACTCACTGCATTTCCAATACAGCTGGCCTATCCCACTTTGGAATTCGTATTTATGTCCGTGCAGGCCTTGGGAAGTGAGCTGGGTGGGGCGGCCGTGGAGGGTGAGGTCTATGGTGCGGGTTGTGGTGTGGAAGGTTACTGTGCCGACGGGGGGAGTC
>QKZZ01001736.1:0-13557 GCA_003521265.1 Cetradonia linearis
GATTGTGCGTCGGACATGGCGGCCATGATGATGCCTAGAGTGAGGAGGGCGACGCTGAAGACTGCATCGTGATTAGGATATCTGGCCGAGCAATATCTATCTTCTGGCACGATAACTCACCCTGCACGCCTGTATATCGCTTTCCCCATATATAGCCAACAAGCATCGTCATCACGCTACCTCCGCTGCGCAGGATGATGTGTACTGGTACTGAGATGTTATATCCAAGGGCGAAGTTGTTTAGCAGGTTGACAGCGAAGAACATGACAATATTCGGTATCCATCGGATCAGTGAGACTCTTCGTGGTTTGAGGAAGAAGGGGGGATGTTTGATTGAGAAGTGGGTTGGCCATGTGAAGAGAGCCACGACGACGAATTGAGTAAAGGTTATGAGGAGGCCTTGGAGATCCGTGAGCACGTTTGTATTCCTCTTAGTATAGATGTAGACATACCACTGTCAGACTCTTCTCTGGGAGCCATCCATTAGCAACTTGGGCATGAAGATTGTATGTCAAGGTAGCCCACTTAATAATCGACTCCAAAGCATACACCTAGGGCAAGTCAGAATAGTAGTCCAGACGCCCTCCTACTACGTCTATATACAAACATTTGAGCAACATCCCCCAAAGATCAAGCTCATCATAACTACCCAACTCATATATTTAGGCACAGTCATGTGTATCATTGCTGCTCCAAGACCCATAGCTCTTGCAAACGACCATGGTTTTCTCTCATCTCGAACCTTGGCCTTCTCCACATTGATCTCTTTTTTCCCTGGAGATGTCCGCATGCCATTTTGCCTTATTGGGGCATTGCGTTGGCGGGGGTCATCTTCCTCAGAGGTAATGGGCATACTGGAATGAGGTCCTAGAGATTTATGAGCTTTCTGGGCTTTCTTCCGTCCCATGATGGCATGTGCTTGATGTGACGGTGTCTGCTCTAGCGGGAATGTTCAGCATATGCGTGTAAGCAAGACTCACCGGTATATAAGGTTATAGGGCGGGGCACTGACTCGACGAAATAGCCAAGGCTGCCATTAAGTGAGGGAAGGCGCGTTGAATGAGCTACTACTGTAGTATTGTTGGTAGGAATATTTACCGTATATCCTCGGATGTTGGAGAATTCTTTGATTGGGCTGACTTCCCGCCTGGATCTGCCGGTTCCTGACTGCTGCATGGTTAACTTAGATCTTGAACTGTAAACAGTACATCAATCCTGCTCAATGAGGAGAATATCTTGCATAAAGAGGATACGCGTTGCTCGTTACTTGAAGGGTCTTGAATAATGCTTTATTTACGAAGTCTCTAACTCTACCACCATCCCAGCTAGCGGTCTCAAATGCGTTCATTACCACCGTGAAAGGGCTTGAGTACACATGAGGATGCATCGATCATTCCCAAGAGCGTTTTATTCCATGCCGTCGTCACTGTATGCCTCAAAACGCCGCCTTCTAACCTAGTCGGTTCACGTGTCGTGTCTATCAGATCAGTCCTGGGACTGTTCGTGCCTGCCCGGGTTGAAGTTCAGTGGTTCATCCACTAGGAGGAGGAATGGCAGTGCACGCATGTAATAGGTAATGGATAGACTAGTCACTAAGGCGCAAGTGCCTAGAGACCGCCGCTGTATGAATGCAGTGGTTGCTTACAATGCCGAGAATACGAAGAGCTGTAATCGCATCAGTATTGAGTATGCCATGTGGGCAAAGTAGAGGATGACAAACATTATTCGTAGCCGCAATCGCTATGCTGTCTTCATACGGGTGCCAGCTCATGTGCAATATCTTCTTGTTGAAATCAATCTGGTCCGCGTCCGTCTCTTTCTTCATTCGTCCACCTTGGCCTCCTGCTCCTGCCGCTGGGCTGCCAGCTCTGGAATTACCCTTCTTACCCCCGGGCCCATTCGTAGGGCTTGTGGATGTGTTGATTGGAGTGGGGACCCCAATCTTCTTCTGCTTGAAAGCCGACTTATCGGCTTGAAGAACAACCTCTGTCTCCCTCTCAGGATCCGAAGGATAAATCATGAAGTTGTTGTTGTAGCTGCCGGTCATCACATTCTTTGCGTCGCCAGAGAAGACAACCTCAAATTTGTCGAAGATGCTGTCATTCTCGTAAGTGTCACAAAGTCGCGGCCGAAGGTGCTCATGGATCGGTATGGTTTTGACAGGCGTCCGCTCCATATTGACATCCCAGATCTTGACTGTCAGGTAGTCGCGTGACAGGATGTATCTACCATCGTGGGAAAACCGGACGTCGGAAATGGAAGATATGATTTCAGAGAAGAATGAGCGCGCGGAAGGGTCTTCTTCTTGCTCGAATTCTACACACTCGTACGTCAGCTTCCACATTATAGAATGTCAAGGGTTAGAACTTACGCTTAGCATGCTGATCACAAAGAGCATTTTCTCGCATGTCAGCCAGCTTGATCGTGCCCTTCGAACTTGCATACATGAACCAATTACAGCTCTGTGGGTGGAACTCGGCAGCAGTAATCACCTCGGTCAACTCTTCCATGTTCGTAGGCTTTATGTCAACGATGTTGAAGCTTTGGTCTTGTATGTTGAGATTCCATAGATTTATTCGAAGGTCATCACTACTAATGAAAGTTTCCCCATCGCTGTTGACGGAGATGCTATTGATGTGGTAGGCATGAGCGTTTGCATAATTTCGACGAGGTACAGCGGCGACAACAGTATCATGGTGTGTCAAGCGAGGTAGCTTTAATTGTGAGGCATTCTTGAATGAGCCAGGAGGGTTCAGTCGTTGTGGTCCTCCTACACCGCCAAGACCACCAGGTGTAAGGTCGTGTGACAGATTGTTTTCCGCTACAACCTTCAGTGACTTCTCAAAGACTTTCCATAGCTTTATTGTCTTGTCGTTGGTAGAGAGTAGGTAATGAGATGCATTTTGCCTTCGACACCACTTGATCTTATTGATTTTCTCTTCTATCTCAAGGGATTTCAGGTAGTCGAACTCGGGCTCATGGGATTGAAACTCGGTGTGGAATTTATACTCGCATGTTTTCTTCTGCCAACGGTCAGCTCTTGCCAACCGCATGGGAATCTATGCTCTTTCGAAGCATCCGGCCAGGAAGAACACCAACCGATTCATTTCTTTCGAAAAGTACTACCCGTCCTCCTTTATCACCAGTTGCTAGATAGTTCCCTGTATGATCAAATTCGACGGTTGATATTATATCCGCTTATGTAGAGACACAATGTTAGTGGCCTGCGCGCGGCGTCGAGGTGCACACACTGACCTTCTGTAATGTCCTCCGCGTCCCCTTTATCACCAAAACATCTACATTCAACATTTAGCCAGCGCCTAAACTCCTCATGACTCTCTTCATCAAGAAATCTAGCCTCCATGCTTTGAAGGCAGATCCAGATGGTACTGAAACCGGGCGTTTCGGGCACGGTAATATAACCATCGCCTCCCACGAGACCCTCCTTCACTCTCGTTGACACAGATTTATGGGACTTACTGAGTGAATTTCCATGTCGGCTGGGTATTTTCCTCAGGCGCTACCATCTTCACTAGTCCTCCTCACAATGTCACCGCAGCTGTAATCAAGGAAACTGATTCCCACAGCCTGTGATTATATGCTTATCTCCTCCGAAGACTGGTGCAATCCAACAACGTGCGTAGCTTTTTCTTGAGATATGGGCGACAAGGGAGGGAAGTATTTGTAAGTGATGTAGATATTAGATAAGTCCTGGCACGAGGCAAGATGCGTGTTGATTAGGCGGACGTCCAGGTCGGGGTTGGCGCTGAGCAGGCTTTCCTAGATGGATAACAATACAGCATCATATGCCCATGGCACAGCTCATGGGTCTTCGGCTTTGATTGTAAGAAGTGGGACTTGTAAGCAGGAATACGAAGGAGAGGAAGTAGAGAGGTACTCGTAACGGGACGCCGCCAAGACTAGAGCTTCCACAAAGCGGCCACTGCGTCACTGCGCAGAGCCTCTTTTTTGTTCACTACACCCCAACCAACTTTGCCTCAAGTCTCCGATTTTGGTATTCCACGGCTTTTGACGTTTATATATACTAATCGCATTCTTGCATGTTATGTATACCTAAGCTGTTCACTGTATTAGTGGTAATAATTCATTGATCCCATACGCTCGGAGCCCATCAAGCTATCTATTCGACAAGAGCCGATCGTTACTGGATCTAACACTTGAGTCTACTTTCTGTTCAGGCCTAGGAAGGAACACCTGAGCTTTAGGGGAGCCTTGGCG
Organism: Cetradonia linearis; assembly: GCA_003521265.1. Taxonomy (NCBI): domain Eukaryota; kingdom Fungi; phylum Ascomycota; class Lecanoromycetes; order Lecanorales; family Cladoniaceae; genus Cetradonia; species Cetradonia linearis. The sequence continues at coordinate 4,240 of QKZZ01001736.1, forward strand.
GCAAGCTTGTTGGATTGTAAGACACACAGGTGTTATTGATCTTTTCAATGGTTTTTTTTGGTTGGACCTAAAGACTTGCGAAGTTCAGGTTAGCAACCTGAACTTCTCCGTTTCTAGGTTTTTTCACGGATCCGTATCCATTTGGGTGATCCAGAATATAGCGGGTCATCATGAACCCAAGATCTAAAGAGAAATCCGCAGAGCGGGCTCAAGAACAGGCGTCCATTGCAGATATGAAAGACTCAGCTTCATTATCCAACAGAATCAGAACCTCAGCATCTGGACTGTCGCAAGACTCTTTCGGACGACCCTCACCAAGAGCTATCGCTGAAACTTTGGGCTCGCTGAATGAGGGGATTTCCAAGGTTGGGGCTTCAAGCTCCGCAAGCCCGGGTGAAGCTTCGTCATCATCACATCCTCCATTGACACAGGGAGAGAGTCTCAGCTCAGGCCTGTCATTTGTGGCCGAGTCATTCCGGTCTAAAGGGTTGAGGGGTGGCATAGACAGTGAGGAGCCACAGACTGCATTCAATGAATTTGCTGCAAGCCCCGGAGTGCTCGAAACCGATTGCGTTGCCACACAATTCGCTCTTGCATCAATGAACATTTATGGGCTAAATCCAGAGCATACGGCGGGAAGTAATGACGGTGCAGCAGTCGTTGCTCTGCTTTCCAATCCTGGATTTAACGTTGATGAGGAATCTACGGACACTTGGCTAGTCCCAACCAATGATAAGGGGACAGCCAGGCTTGGAGCCTGGCCGATAGAGCAGCATACACAAAATCCGATTAACCCATCCATCCCAGTGAAACCTTTGGATCTTGTGCCTGATTTTGATTATTCAATGGTGCCAACGAAACAATTTCCCAGTCCTCATGAAAGGACTGCCTTCATAGACCCAGCTTTGGACGACATACAGCCTTGGATTGATATCATAAACAGCTATCACGATGAAGTGTGGGGAGATATGCTACCTCTCACTAAAGAGGCTCGTGAAGAAATCAAAACAGCTACCAGCAGCGCTGAAGGCGCTCTTCAGGACCGCCCAACGCTCCGTAGGCTCGGAATGCTGCTGAAGCACCTCAATCGGCCCATTTGATGGAGAAATCGATCTAACAATGATACTCAGTCTCCAAATCTTTCGAGGTTTCTTTACATGTTTGCTATAGAACGACTTCAAGCTTAAAACAGCATTAGTGATGGTCTGCGGATGTTTGTAAGGCAGAGATTACATCTGCACCAAGCTTACAAAAAATCGGTTGAGGGCTAGTCGGAGCGGCGATCTACCACTCTTTACTTTAGAGCTGAAAGAATTAGAAGGAGGATTAAAAGAAGAATTGATTCGTATTGGCTCTATATAGCAAAAGCCGGGATTCACCTCTCGCTATAAGCAAGAGTGCGAACAACGCCTGCTCAGGAGCCGCTTCACGTCACGCTGTGCGAAAGACGAAAAGCTACGAAAATCAACTCGTTTATACAGATACATTTTGGATTTCCAATGTCAAACATTAATGCTATGGTCTTCCCACTGTCTCATAATCTCGATCGCCCTCTCATACGTCCACATTGTGACCGCACTAGCCGGTGCAGACTTGATCAGTCCCACACCAAGACCGCGATAGAGGCCCCTCCACCCTTCTCGACGAACGATACTTTTACCACTCCTCCAAACACCTTCATACAAAGGGATATTCCCTCCAACAAATCGCGCTCGGGCTGGCCCTTGCACTTGCAATCGCTTCCGGATCAAATCCAAAGGGAATACTCCTGTTTTGGCCAATATGCTCGAGATAACACCTGCCGTCGCATCTCCCGAACCAAAGGGTAGAGAAAGCGGAGCCAGAATCAGATGCAACGTGTCATAAGCACTGAAAAATAGACCCATGTACGGCACTACCTGACCCACACCGGCACCCAAACCTTGGAAAAAGCCTTTCGGACCTTCTTCCCGCCATATATCCCTGATACCACCACGCAGACTTGCGTACACTTTCTCCGGTCCTTGAGCTGCAAAGCGAGTGCGAAGGAGATCAAGAGGGTAGGTAAGAGTGGTAGCCGAGGCTCCCGCTACAGCACCGGAGATGAAGGCTTTAGCTCCATTCGGGAGATTGAGGGGTTTTATAGCCTCTGTGATAAGGCGATAAGAGGAGAATTGGATGGCGCCGTAATTGATGTAAAGCAATTCTGCGGGGATGTTGCCTTTCCAGAAAGCCTGTACGTGAGGTTGGTAAGAATGATGTATAGATCGATTGAGAATGTTAAAGCTCACTACTATACCCTCATCCCGTAGAATATTCTTGAACGTTTCAGCCGTGCTGTATTTCGCTTTCCAATTACGAGGACGAGAAAGCGGGTCGGCGAGCGAATGTATTTGCAGCTGAAGCCTGATCTTCAGCACGTCGAGCGGAGCTATGCAGAATCTATGCAACCGTCAGCTACATTCAAGCTCCAATTTGTCATATGATCTCCTACCTCGAAACAAGCCCAGCAATAGCTCCAGCGGCCACCACCTGCGCTCTCGAGCCCTGAGATAGTCTATCAGTCCGCGGCCGAGGACAGCTTCAGATACTTATGGCGGCTCACCTCATCCGTGAGATGCTCCCCACCTCCAGGCATCCATCCATGCACTCTCAAGTGCCCAAAAGCGTCTGTCGACGTCTTGATCTAAAGCTATGGACAGGGGCCGGGAACTACACCTGAAAGGAGGCTAAACTGATGACTTTGCGTTTATCGCGTTAAGTAGCGTTGGTGGCGGCTTTCTTTCCGGCAAAAGCCGCCCTTATCACCTCATGAGAAAAGCTTTCGTCATTGTCAAAAGTGAACAATTTCGCGGATGTGCCCATCAACGATAACTCAAGGTGAGCTGGTAACTTTCAAACAAGCATGAAAAAGTCCTACGAATAAAAAGTCCTACGAATAACTTTCATGGTCATCATTTCGGCCACTGGTTGGAAGAAGGTCTCAAAAATTGTCAGTGCAATTCGCATCATGGTGCACAGCCCCATCGTGGCGGCTATAAAGAAGCCGTATTCACAGTATACGATTAGAAGGTAATATTCGACTTACTGAGTCCATTGGCTATGCAAAGACATCAAGGTGAGGTGAGAAGATCGCGTCCACAAATTAGTATTGCAAATACTGGACGACGTTTCGTTTCTTTCCGGCTACAAATGTATGTATAGCGCTAGAAAACGGCGCGTTAATGAAGACTTTCGGGAGCACAATATTGGGGCCTAGGATCTCGGACAGTTTGAGGTTGTAACAGCAACACGACTGCTTATGAATAAGAGAGCCCTTTCCTCGTCGCAACCAGAGCATCCGGCTTTGACCAATCCAGAATCGGTACGGCTCTTAAGATTGAGCGTTCAAAGGAATAACTCCAGGGACATGAGTCAGAAGATTGAATTCTCGGCAACTGTGAATTGTGCATCAGTCGTTCGACATGAACATAGTACACCATGGGATGAAGGCGAGATAGGTGTGCACGTACCTGTCTGCTTACGAATTACAAATCCGAGAATTGTGGCTCTGCGCTGTGAACAGATTCAACAACCAAGTGGCCCGAGAAGAATTTTCGGTTAGAGAGCGTATAAAGCAAAAATTCGAATCGGGCTTTGTCGCTAAAATTCAAAAATTTTATCAATAGGTCTAAGTGCTGTTGTCCTCTGACACGTTCATGAATTACCGAAGGCTCCATCTCAAGGGTTATCAAGCCGAAAGGTAGTTATTTGGAAAGGTACGCGAAGCAAAAAGATTGGCAATTGTGTGGGCTCACTGCTAAGGCTGCCAACCACTCGCCATAGCGCACTGTGCGGAATTTTTGATTCTTGGAATCTGAGACCCCAAATTGATCTAGCCTTCTCTTGTGACATGCAAAATTTTCGCACATGTCGCCAAATACCTTGTCATCTGACCTGTTAAGCAATCTTCCCAACGGGCTAATTCTGAACGCTCTAGAGAATATCCGGACCTTATCACCCTGTACAACCTCGTCGCCGCAGATCCATGGTCACGACGCTTGTTCAAAGTTAATTATCGGAAGATACTTACTGCTGTACTCTATCAACACCAGTCAATCCAGACACAAAAGCTAATCTGCATGGTGGTCGATATATGCAACCGATCAGGCCTCGTTGATATCAATGATCTACCAGAGTACCTCGACTTGCATCTGGAAAACGAGGACTATCCTATGCTATTCGAGCATTTAATTGGTCGCCTACGCTCGCTCCAAGATATTGCATTAATGATCCAAGATATCGAATACTTTCAAATCTCCTTCTTCGCTTGCTGACTGCTAAAGCCATGTCAGCCCTTGCCTCCATACCTGGTAGAGTATATTCCATCACAGACAGAACTGCACCGTATCAACCGTGGCTTCTGGCGGCTCCAGCTTCTCTTCGAAGCCCTCCTTTCTGAGTCTTTAGGCAGCGTATATCCAAGTCTGCGATTATCTCCAGCGAAAGCTCCTGCAGCGACTTCTCCCCTGAAAACTTGAAGAAATGGAATGTGTCTACTATCATATCCGCGAAGATTATAAGTTGCTGAACTCAGAACCCTCCTTCGCCGAGGTTCTCCGCCCTTCTGCCTCGATGTCAATCTTGTCTCAGCACCCAGTCGCTCGGCGATTGCTGGCAATCATGGATAACCGCAACGATAGTCCAGTTCCGAGTCAGTTAGGATATAATAGTGAGTATAGACGAGATCCAATCATCGTTGCATCCAGATGGGCCTGCAACTTTTGCAATCAATCCTCAACTGCGCACTACTTGGTCTTACGAAAAAATAAAAGAGGTCAACGAATGTAATGCTGGGTGGAAGTCCTACCGGCAAATACGAGATTTTCAGGAGTATGATATTGACAATCTTTCTAAGCCCCAACGGACGGACCTTGCATGTGGACCTGAGAAGTGTCTTCACAGTTGTGGCTATTGTATTTGAGATGAGTCACAGTTGCAAAGATGGAAAACTCTTCCAACATCGAGCAGGGACATCGAATTAGTGTTACGGGGTAATGGGTATAGTGGTTCGAATGTTTGCGATCTTTGTCAACATCTGATCCCAAACCATGGCGAGGTCCGCTAACGTCCCCCTGCAATGGTTCTGGAGAGGGCAGTGATCGGACACCTCGATTCCAGTGCGGGTAAGCTGGGTTTCATGCTTCAGCCATTGTTGACGTGGCATTGACTCGATCGTGAGGATGGACATATACATCGCCCAGCGATGCCGTGATCGAACTGGGTACCTCAAGGTATAACGCTTTCATGAGCCGTTTTGCCGAGCATTCCTTGAGGGCACCAACTGCAGGGGCGAGCCCGTTACTCATGACCTTTAACGGTTCCAGCTGCGCCGACGTAAGCCTTGGACGATTAGTAGAGCACTGGCGACGAGCCTTGGAAGGGCGAAGATTCAGGCTGGGAGGTCGCTAATAAGTGCCTTGCAAGGCATTCTGCAAGGTGAACGATGGTGATGGTACAACCGGCTGCTGCGGTAGAGGTCGATCGAGGTATAAAGCGAAGAGGGGGACAAGGGACGGCAATATGAGCATAAAGGGATCATTTCTCGAACCACCTATCTAAAAGCTCGGCCACTTCATCACGTTATGAGGTACTCCTAAACGTTCAATAACGGCTTCTAGATCTCTTGATGGAACCCGAGTCCCCAGGCTGCCACGATCGCGGTGATGACGACGCAAACGAACGACCCCTTCCTCCCTTGGGGAAGTTCTACGTGACGTCGGAGAAGCACAAGAGCCGAAGCATGCAAAAAGAAATGTGGCAATTGGAGAAGGAATGGCTTAGGGCGCTTTTGAATACTGAGCAAGTTAATCAAGTTTAACCTAACAACCTGCCAAGAAAAACCTAACCTGACCTGAACCTGACCCATTGAAAACCTGCTTAAAGAAAGAGACTGCTATGGGACGTGACCTTGCTTAAGGCGAAGGCAGAGATTCCTATCTCCGTTAGTAGTAGCACTGTTACTGCCATAGAACATAAGGTCTAGTTCAATGATTAGCTCTAGGAACTTGATGGCTTCTGTGAGTTTGGATGGCAGCCTGTCCAATTTATACTGGCTAATGGCGATGTCGAGGGCTCCTAGGTATCTGCATGAACGGTCAGTATATGACCCAGCGCATTGACCTATAATAAAAGCTCACTAGAGCGGGAAGTGGTCACTACTTACGCCTGCCGCAAGAATTTTTGAAATGAACAATGTTCTGAGAGGAGCTTAATGCGTTTTCGAGCCCTCTTCGCGGCAAGCTCGAGCATGTTACGTGAGCGACTTACTCCAGCCTCAAGGCGACCGGAATGGTCCATACAACGATCCTGATCAAGGCAGGCGATGCGCTTGAGGCGGTCTTCATGGGCACGACTGTTTGGATGATCAACATCGCACACTGGACATTGACAAATGATCGCCCATTTCCTCAATTCCAGCTGACGCTCCGTCCGGTGTTTCAAATGGTCTATGTAGGAGATCGTGATTTCTTCGCCTTCAGTGATGTCCCTGTTGGCGACAAATGACTTCCACTTCGATTCGTCCCCCCAGAAATGATCTGCATTGGGAACACATGAGTGGTTGAGGCGGGACGCGGTCAGAAATAATCCGGCTGGTGTTTGTGGACTATCAACAATAATTCCGAAAGCATTGGTGTTGAGGACGTCTTCTAGGTGCGTTACTTTTGCGATGACATCTTCCCTCACGCCATCCAGTAGGAGTTGAAGTCCCACTGCCATAGATCGTTCTACATCTCGAAGCACGGCAAGCTTAAGAACCTCTTCTTGGACCGGTGTTGGAAGCCTCAAGAATCTGCGGTATTTTTGCTGAGGCTTCTCTCCCTGTTCATAGCGTAGAACAAGTTGATCGCTCATAATGATAGAGGCGCGAGGTATGGGTACGCTAGCAAACACTCCCAGGCCCTTATTCAGTGAAGGCCGGATCTCGAACGGAGGTTGAGCACCTAGAAGTCGATTAACTTGTTTGTGGCGGTTTGTGCAGGAGCGGCTTTCGTGCCTGGGTTTCGTTGCCCTTTTGCTATATTTTGCACTCGAGGCGGGCTCTGAAAGACCCATGTCTTGAGGCTTTTGAGGGAGTTCTTGAGGGCGTGACTCATGTTAATTGTGCTCAACTAGACAGCAGGGCAAGGACTAGTGATGAGGCTCACAGGTGTCCACCGAGGCGAGGTTTTGTTGGTATTGCAGGACTTCAGAAGAGCTACGGAATCTCAGGGAGGAACAATGCTCTTATCGCATTCCTCACAAAAGAACCTCTAATGCCAAGTTCCACTATCAAGTACACATTGCTTACAATCATCCGGAGATACGCTTTTGTAGCGCAGGGTATTGGTTGTGGCAGAATGTCTCTGAGGATGGGGTTTCGAGCATTGACACCTCGGCACAAACGATTGGCTAGGGAGAACCAGATGGTATGCATTGTTCTAAAGAATAGTCTGCTTTATATGGCTGAGCGGCCACTAAAATTCCATACATTTTCTTCAGGCCTGTCTCCTCATTCCTTCCCTTTCTACCGCTGCCCACTAAAGTTCTACCCTTCTTGAGCTAAGAAGCCTTGGGGAATATGCCCTCTTTGAGTGGCATATGGCTAATTTTAGGAGCAGAAAAATATCATAACTCACAGCTGCCACTCCATTGGTGACGGGAGTTCAAACAGAAGAATCCGGTAAAGCGCTCTCGAGGATACTTACGCACCTGATAGTGACAAGATCTTGAACATCGCAAAGCGCTAAATTGCTTTTCTATTCTCTTAAAAACCGTAAATCCTCCTACCCAACACCAGAACCTCTCAATATACGCAACAACCCTCTACCCCTTCCTCGCCTTCCTACTCCTCGTACTTGACGGCGGCGGCATCTCCCTATCACTCGCCTTTTTCGGGGTCTCAAACTGCTGCTCCACAACCACACCCGTAGCTTCTTCCCTCGCGCTCGCCTTCTCCGCGCCTTTAGTTGCATTTTTCGTATCAATCTGTCCAATCAAAGGAATCTCAGCCGCAAGCCACTGCTGAAACGGTTTAGCGATGAAAAACCCATCTGTGTCGAACCACCGCGTAAACGGTGACGATAATTGCAATTTCTTTTCTCTGCCATTGGAATCGGTAGTGGTGACAATGATGTCATAAATCGGCGTATGTTTAGTGACCGAGGAGGATATGGAGAGCCACTGCTCGTATCAGCCTCATCTTTCTCGCATGAAAAAGAGGCCTTCCTCTTAATGACTAACCGTATTCCGACCTGCGGATGCATGATCTATTTCCCCTGTAAACACCGTTCCCTTCTCCACACCCCATATCCACACAGTCAAGGCCCCATTCAACACAAAATACACTAGCACTGCACAAAATGTCCAGTATTTCGTTGCATCCCAGCCTAGTTTCCAGTCTGCATAGAATGTGGCGCCGGCTATTATTACGGCGGTGTAGCCGAGGGCGAGGCGGATGTCGGTGAGGAGGTGGGATTGGGTGAACTTGAGGGAGGTGAGGTAGTTGGAGAGGGCGTCGTCGGTTGTGTTTTTGAGGTCTGAATTTAGGGTTAGTTAGGGAGGGGAAAGAGGTAGGCGGGAGAGTACCTGATAGGGAGTAGACTGCGATCTTTTGGGAAGACATTGTGTGAGAAATTGATCTGCAATGTCTCGGAAATTGGTAGATATAGCAACAGCGAGGGTAGAGCTCACCTTCATCTGGAGATCTGTACCTTGCCGAGCTTGCGCTTATGATACAGCGCTAAAATTAGTGCCCGTTTTCGTTTCCATAAGCGCATTTGATAGCGCCTTCGTGAGGAATATTTCTCCTGCATCTGAATGCAACATTGCTATTATCTACAGCTTTTCAAGGCAGCGAGCTTCAACCAGGAAGCCAGGCTGCCGCGATGGCTGACCCAGTGGTTCAAACCATACACCGGGATCCGGCGTTGTTGTATGTTCATGAAGATACTTCTTAATTCAACTGAACTGACGTCAAACGTAGCTACTGGATCCTCTTTCCCATATCCATAGTCATGGTCCGCCTCTCTCCAGCTCCGAACAGCCAACCCCACCTTCTAACCAACAAGTCTAGATCCTCACCGGTGTACTCCGCCACTACGCAACAATCCTTCTCCAGCCCACCCCCAAGAAACTCACTCTCCCTGCTCTACGAGAACAGTACGTTCTCCACACTCTCAAAAAGAACACAATCCAGCCCTCGATCTATCGCTAATGCCCATATCCCCCAACAGACGCCAACTCCTCCGCGGCATCTCCCTCCGCACAAACTACTCCACCCTCTCCCCCACCTCCTTCCTCACCCGCAAAACCACCCTC
>QKZZ01000169.1:0-17869 GCA_003521265.1 Cetradonia linearis
TCCGAAAAATAGAAAACGCCTGAGGTTTAAAAGGAACCCTACGGAGGCTACGAAAGGTAGAAATGTGGAGTTATAGTGCAATAAAGACAAGGAGTTAGTGGTTCGCCATATTTTCATAGCACAGCTAACGACAACAACAATAGAGCTTTGGCCCAACAGATAGCAATTCGTACATCCCAGACGAGCAATGATACCTACCACACAAGTACGCCCCAAACATCGTTCTCAACGGCTAAGCACCTATCAGCCGTGGCTACGTCAGCTATTCTGCCCTCGCAGACCACCATCACGACCTAGTATTCGCGGCCACATTCTTGCAGGCCACCGTTACGAGTTGTCTCTCAAACGCTGCTCCATCACAAATTAGCAGTCTCTCAACCCCCGTCAGCGACTGCATCTCTATGAGCTCTCCCTACACTATTGCTAGCCCTCAAGGTGCAAATGTATTCTAGATACACTGCGCAACGAATTTTCCTACCGACTTTGACCTACTCGAGATCTACGTCTACAAATTTGAAGATTGCATCAAAGGCTGCGCGAGTTATAATTACAATTCGCCTGTACATCAAGGTTCTCTTTGTTACGCAGTGATCTACGATCCTACTGTCGAGACGGAGGCAGGGGGAAACTGCTTCTTCAAATACCAGAGTAACGTGACTTTCGTCGAAGATGATAGCATCGATACTGCTGTGCTGATCGGACCGCTCAATTAGATCTCAGTCTTTGTCTTTTCCGTCCTTCAAGGTCTCATCTAAAGATTCCGATGGAGCGACCTTCATCCACTCCAAAGAGCTCCCGACTATGGCAGCTCTGTCAATATCGACCCACACACACCCTCCATCTTTATTGAGGCTGGTAATCCTTCTATGCCTAATTTCGCTCGATGTCTAAGATTGTCGTGATTGCTGTTGTGGCAACCTATGGTCGAAGTTTAATATATCATACTCGTCACAAGGAGGCACATAAAGGTGATTGTTTCATGGATAAATCAGTAATATGGGTGGACGAAGCCGGTGCTTGATATGAGAAGATGCTGATAATTTCGAGGGTCATATTACGACTATCGCTGTTTGTTCGCTACCCTATCGATAATCCATGTGTAAGAGAATGGAACATAAGTCCTGCGTATAGATTGAATACCTACCACTTTCATGCTTCAAACCATTACCAAGAGGACGCCTTTAAGAGTTGATATCCCTTGACTTAGTGAGAGTTCAGATAAAGCTTCACTTATCCTATGACAGATTTCGTTCCTTCGGGAGCGTCTACGGCCGTAACACTCACCGCCGTCAAGGGTCGTTGATACTGAAATTGCCCGCATTCCATACACCAGCGGCCGTAACGACTCAATATTCAGGTACTAACCCTTGTTGAATGGCTTAACTTTGTGAAACAACCCGTAATTGTAACCTCCTCCACACTCAGCCTTCTGCCCCGAAGAATGTTTCAGAACCATCCATTGACCACAAAATACAAACTCAAACATCTTGAGCAGACGATTGTTTTTTTGCCCTCAGAGCAGAGGAAGACAAGTACATCCTTGAAGTCGTCTAATTCAAAGCCAAAGAGTGGTTTCTTGACCCCGATTTAAGCAAGATGTCAGCGGTTCAGCGTCTCTTTCACAGCACAACGGCCACGCAAGCTGCTGAAGAAATATCCCGAATTTACGATGTATTCACCATTTCCTGGCGGGACAAGGTCCACCAAAAAGCAGAGGGTGATCAAATTGCGTAGCAATTCATTGACGCGCAGGGTGCGAATTTGAAGGGAAAGAGCACTACTAAAATCCTTCTCCGGTAAGTTGCTTTTATTGAAAAGTATATTACCACGTTCCTAAATCAGGTGCACCTACAAGGGCCCTCCAGACGAGCCACCTCCGGATGACCCACCAGGTGTGAAGAGGCGTGTCACCGCTTACGGACTGAATAAGGAAGGATATAAGTTAGAGTTCTACCATTTCAACATAGACGGGACGTACGAAACCAAAGACCTGGCGTATTCAAATCAGGAAACCAAAAACTCTGAACAGGAGGATAAGCCGTCATGTCCAGATCCAGATACTCCGCCTACGTCAGCGGTACACCTATCTAGTTCAGACAAGAAGCAATGAATAGGTAGTAATGTTTGGGCAAACTCACAGGGCAATACCCCATACACGTGCGATTTCGTCGAATATTCGAGCCCCATTAAGTTTCCTTTTCCTATGCAAATATACAGAAACAACATTCGCTTGAGTGTATTGCTAAGGAAGTTGGTCTTGGAATACAAAGGCTTTCAACCCTTTAGCCATCTATGCTCCAGGGCTTCTTTCGCCGACGGCCGTTTTTCTAGCAACCATTGTAGCATAGACCCAAGAATACCAAAGAATGCCAGCTATTCTTCTCCTCTCAAGTTCTCCTCTCACTCTTGCCATGGCGGGTAAGTAAGGGGCGGGAGGCCGACAATGATACCTTATAACAACTTAAGCTATGTATCTCCAATACTAATTATTGTTACATATCATCATTATTGATTTGCTTTTTGGTTTGACGTGAGATTAGCTCCTTTGGCGCATGACCCAAGTGATATTTCATCTCCTGCCAATGTCTTTGGGCTGAATACTTATCCGTGGCCGCTATACGTCCGTCGAAGAGACATATACGCTCAAAGGTTTCCCATATCTTCAACGAAAGATCAGAAGGTGTCTTGTGTCTTTGGTCATCTAAGGACTAAAGCTCATTTCACTCATATAGTGGGCCACATTCTAGATGTCAACTTTTGAGTTTCACGTCAAGTCTAGGAACACTTCTGGGGCCCTCATGGCCTGGAGCTGAACTTGGTGATCTTCCTTAGGTTGGGAGGAGTACACGGCTTAACAAAAATCGGCGAGTCTGATGTTGAGATGCTGCATGTTTTTACGTGCTCTCATGGGTGTTGAGGGAATGGGTCTGTTGAGAGGCAGTTTGGCGAAAGTATGGGCCTTGGGACCATCCTCGTATTCATTTACAACCGCATCATCCAATTTGCAGATTGCATTGCCGTCAGAGATGTCTACCAGGGGGACCTGCAAAGACTTAGTAGCTGTTATTCGCACTTGTACCTATATGGATCAAGCCACACTCATGAATGTAGTCCAGGGCCTGTAAGAGTTGCCGAGACACCAATTTCATAATAAACAACGGGAACTTTTGGTCTTGGAACCTTGCTTGGAATCGACCGTCCATGGCCTTATAGACAAGACAAACATGCTGGCCACTGGATGCTTCATGAACGAAGAAGTTAAGCAGATAGACGATGTTATTGTATACCCGATAGCTAGGGAAAGACTTCCTTGGTATCTCGCTCGTACCAGGGGCCCTTCAATCATGAGCGGGTGGCTACTTTGAGGGAAACCCATTGCTCGGTCCTAATGAAGATATAAACATTGCCACCAAATATGGATCACGCTCTTACTTCGTATCCCTAGAAAACCAAACTGTCGAAGATTGACCCCAGCCAAGCTTACCCAAGATCTGATAATGATTGACCAGAGTATTTGAATCGACGGCGCGGATACGGCAGTATCTTCCCGGCTCGTAACCCCAGCTCAGCTCTTCCTCGATCATCCTGATTTCTATCGTCTTGGCTAAGCCATAACGCAAGCAGCGCAGTAAATAGGATAGCATCCTATTGGATATCTCTCCATAAGGCACAATGCATCGTGTAGAGTCGGGCATGAGATACATCATCAGTGAGCATAGAGGAATTGGATTTTAATTTACGGCGCTAGTATGTGAGCTACTGTTAGTGTCTGGTTCTACGAATTGGAGAAGCCAAGACTATTTTGCCGAGTATCCTAGGCGGGAGTATCCTTTTAGGAACCCATATCAACAACCAAACAACATACCTCCAGAGCCTAGCGCATAAATTTCTCCAGCCCAGGGAAAAGTTTTCATTTGGTCTCTATCAGTAACAAAACGATGTATGCTTGTCTAATGCATGAACCTAAGAAGTTGCTCCTCTAATCAATCCTAGAATTATTTTAGAGAACGCATGGCACAAGAGCAGCCAGAACTTCAGTCATCACCTAGTCCAAGGTACTAACCATCACTCAACTCGGTCTACGAACAGCCACTTGGAACTCCTCGCTTACTCCAGGTCTATAATCCAGACTTAACCCGTCGCCATGCTCACATCCTCAATCCAGAAAATAAGCGATTGCTTTACAAATTTAATTCATATAGCGGTGGCCTCTTCAGGTCTAAACCTCACATGATGAAACATCTGCGGCGACTCATCACGTCATTGGCAACGTTACCTATCACCGGAGGTCCACCGTGATTAGTTTAGAAGTCCGCAACCAGACTATGACTCTAGTGAGACTGGCTTATTTACGATTACGCATAGGATCGGTCTCTCAAATGGAAGCGTGATGGCTAAATAAGTGCTGGGAAAATGACATGCGTTGATGGACAGCAGCAGCCGGTAGTCCGGTTCCAGCGAAGCGAGAAGAAGGCATGGAAATTTGTGATCTCACCCGGGGTGGAAGGGAAATTCCTGGACGAGGTTATAATGGTGTTGCGATGGTGCAGTATCATAGGCGGCTGAAGAAAAAGCTGCTACTATTAGTCGTAGTCATACCACCCGGTTCAGTGAGCCAGTGAACCCCACAGAACGGAAAATCTTTTTGCTGTCTTCACCTCGCTATTCTATGGTAGCACCTCTTTTCTGACCACACCTGACAGCGGGGACTTCCATCTAACACAGGCACTTCTTCCTGATTCAACACAACAGATCTAGCTTTCGGCAGAGCTATGTGTTTTTACTACCATATGTTATATGATGAACATACTCCCGGCAGGGGCGCTTTCGAATATTTTCGAATATCTTTCAAATGACGATATTTTCAATCTACCACCTAGAGTTGTCAACCATGGGCTATCCGCGTCGGTGGCTTCAGCTCGTTGTGAACCAGTTTTCCCGTGTGGCTGGACACCAAGGACTTGGAACGGTTGTTCAGGCTTGCCCTTCACCCAATCATTGTACAAAACTTGGCCGAGCCAGAGTTTACCAGTCAGAGACTGCTTGAGATGCATCAAGAAGAGTACGTACGTGGCGGCTCAGCGCTTCGGGTTCGATGTCCAAGAGCCCCCTAGAAGAGATGCGATTTATAGAAGTGATGCAGACCCCATAGACGTCAAATACAACGAGTACCCCCTGCAATATCAAAACCCGTCTAGAATGGAGGAATAGGAGGAAGATATGAGGCTGCTTGGTCAAGCTCTGAACCTCTTGCTGAGTATCAAAGTGATAACCTTCAGCAACACAATTCACGATGGACTATGTGATATCTACAACAGAGCTCCCTGTCCATCGATAACAGGATATTCTGCCCAGGAGTCGGGATGTCGGCTGGTGACGGCTTTACTCAAAGCCTTGGCACACTCACCCAATTGTGTCTCAGAACTCCAAATCCTCCACAATGACTGCCAAATTCCTTGGTGGGATGAAGTAATCTACATAAATTGTTGCAACATGCGCACTCGTATCCCATCTGAAACGATCTGCTCATCGATGCAGAATTTAGGAAAGCTGAAGCTGAGCGTTTTATGGGATAATTCTACATACCTCAAGTGGGGTTACAGAGACCAGTGCGAAATATTAGACGTTGATCAACCAGACACTAAGAGCTATGGTGGAGATCGATTGATTGGCAAAAATCTTAGTGGTACAATATTTACCAAAGAGATATTGAAAAGCGTTCTACAACATTCTCAACACCTTGAAGACCTAAGACTGGAATTTATCGATCGTAGCCACCAAGATAGTTGGAACTAGCTTATGAAGCCAATGACCCGATTACACAGCTTTTTAGCTTTTGCTTACCTCGAAAATCTTTCTCACTTGACACTGGCTAATACACTACTCGAGGAAGGAGAGATAGTCAAGTTTCTTCTCGCGGTCTCCCAGACCCTGGATCTTATTGACTTTAACAGTCTTGTGATTGATAAGGGATCGTGGATGTCTGCATTTGAAACACTAAAGGGCAGTGTGCCTGGACTGAGATGTTTCACAGTCGGACATTGCGGCTTGCTAGACAAAGCCATTAGCCTAGTTGGACCTAACGAGCTCTTGGATGCAGATACCGCCTTTGAAGAGAGCTACGACAAATATTACATATTGACTAGATTGGAGAGTGATTCACGAAAGGGATAGGGACCTGTCCGCTTAGGTCTTCTGTGGAATGAAGGGATCGGTTTTAAAGAGATGTGGGTGATGATGGTGGCGATATGTGACGACTTCAGTACACCAGGTAATTGATGAACGTAAATCTTGCCACTTCCGAGACTGCTTGGTGAAATTATTGATACCCCTTTTCTCGGACCTGGGTCCGAAATGATACTCTATAGGTTAACGCGCCATTAAAATAGCTTGATTGCGACAAATCGCGCTTCTGAACTAAGTCATGTCTCTGGCTGTTACATTCTTCCCTACTTCCCTACAACCGCTTCCGGGGCAAAGGATGTAAACAATGGCCGCATACGCGATCACCAGCGAGTATATCACCGGAAGTCGTTCAATGTTAATCGTCAATGCGAACGCTGCATTAAGTGCCTCATCCGATGCGCTCAATCAACACTTCGCTCAGGTACCATAATCTAGTTCACCTCGATAGAGTAGTGTCTCAGGCAAAAATGCGGTGGACATCCTCATTAGCGCACATACTACATGCGTCATTTTTCATTCTTCATATCCTCACAATACAAGCTCAATCCACTCTGACCGAGTCCCAACCCTCAGTCTCAACATTCAACGTAACTCTCAACTCTACAAACGGCTTCGACTCAAGATGCTTCAGTCCTTTTGTTGATCCTGAAAAAAACCCCACAAATGCTGCCGACTGCAAGAATGCTCTCAGAATACTCGTCCTCAATCCCGGTTTCAACCAATACTACAGATTCAGCAAGAATAAAAGAAGACTAGACGTCATCACTTTACCCAGAGGATGGCAATCGCGAGACTGTGTGATCATGCTCAGCTGTGATAACGATCGCGACAGCGCCGTATTCAAACTCGCAGATGTTGCGAGGCAAGCTAACATCATCTTGGAGCAATGTGTAGAAGATCTTAGTGTCCCTTATGGTGGAATCATGGGGGTTAGTGATGTGCCGAGTTTTTATGTCTCTATTGCCAAGCCTTTTGACTCGGCGAGTATTATCAACACAAACATGCTGAAAAGAGGAAAAGCCACGGTTCTTGATACGGAACCAGGAGGGAATACCACGTTCATCGACACTGAGTAAGGCTATGCTTGGCGTATGGTGGTTTGGAAGTCTGCTCGAAATTTAGAAAAAAAATTTGAGCAGTTGGACAGAGAATGAATGTATTTAAAATCACAAGATAGAAGTGTTGTTCATCAAGACATGTTAGCCCACACCATCCAAAAATGCTCTTCCTCTTTCCAGTAATTTTGGATCAGACGTGCCGTTCTTCTGCCCCATTTATATTAGAAGCTGAAGGAGGGACGAACATCCAAATAACGTGTCCGATTGATCTTATTCGCGAGATGTTCCACGCCTTGGGTCTTCTTGTAAACTAAATTATTTCGTCAACATGGTAGGCGCCTCTCTTCTATTTTCATCGTTTGTGCGGGCTTGGGCGCGGGCACTGGGCGAGGGGGCAGGTTTCAAGGCGTCCTGGTGGCTGACCCGGACATCTCTTGCCTCGATGAGATTGGTCAATATGCATGAAGATTGGTTCATAGCCCTCGAGGAAGTTGTGCGGATGCCTTTGGTCATTTATTTAGCAGGGTAGCTGAGAGACAGAAAAGTATGTATAGTATGGAATCTTGCTTGGGTCTAGCTGCCCTGCGTATATGTATATCAGTCCCAACGTCGCAACACGGTACGCTCCGTCGTCTTTCTTTCACCTGTTTAATGAGCTCTTCAGCTAAGGCACTGGCGTTGATGGAAGGGCTTCGATCATCCGCTATAGTACTAGTTGTATAGTTCTAAGGCTTCGTTGGTCAGACCTCTAAGCGCCCCACTACCCCTGTTAAGTTCTATCCCTTTCCTTTGTTATCAAACAGGTCCTTCATACAACCATCCTTTGATCGTTTCAGACATTCCTCTCATCGGCGGAGCAATACTACCTGCACAAGGTCCAAGGTAGCAGTACCATAGTAAAAATTCGCGGGGGGGGACGCACAGCACAGACTTTGGCCCAGACGTACAAGTAGTAGCAATCACTAGTTCTAGATTGTAGACTGTAATTGTTCACCATGCGCATGAAAATGCAAGCCAACGACCATCTCAGGTGCCGATCTCAGGACTATCGCCAGTCTGATAGGTTGAGTTAGACGAAAAGCGGACTAAAAAGTTGTCGTGCATCAATTCGGGGTCTTGGTTCATTGTACTCACCATTACTCCATATGTTCTTTGATGTACTCCAGCGTTGTATGTACGCCAACCCCCGCGATGTAAACTCGTGTAGCACGAAGACGAGTCAGGCAGTGCGAGAATGCGCTCAATCGCTGTTTCTGACTTGTTGTTGACTACCGTGGAACGTGCTGATGTCTTCCTGCGCAACACAGGGTGATTAGTGCTCATATGTCTTGGTCAGGGCGCCCATCCGCGCCGCAAATGCGCAGTCAATGAAAGGGTGGGCGGAGACCCATCAAATTCGACTGTCCACATCCTTCGAGCGGCGCATCCAATCGTGTTTCTGCCTGACATGCAGGTCACTCCAATCACCGAGATTTGAAGCGAGGCGGGGTTGTGAGGCTGAGGCTCCCCGGCGTGGAGGGAATCCTCGTGCCCGCCATGTCTTGTCCTCGCCTTCACGCATCCTCCAACTAATTGCACATTGTCACTTTTGACAGCAAAGCCGTGCTCAACATGGAGCGCGACAAGCAGTCTTTCGGACTGACCAGTCGGATATATGTTAGTCACCTTTTCTTCAAGCAACTTTGCGCGCAATGTTCCACATGGCTAAGGCTGACTGATCTTTCCTCACCCAGAGATCGCGGTTGACAGAAGATGGCCTTGCACATGTGGATCTGAATCGGAATGTGGATGCACTGTACGTCAAGGACGTTAATTGACCGCCTCTACGACAGTTCCGCTAAGCTCCCTGCCCTTCTAGCATCGAGAACCCCCTGGGCCACCTCACTCCAGAGCAACTGTTGCGAGATGTTCGTGACTTCGCCCGCTCCAAGAACCTTGAGCAGTACCTCGATATCCTCAAGAAGGGAGCTCAGGTTGCAAAAGACCCTCGATTTTACGAAGCTGTGCGAGGAATCACAGAGGCTGAGAAGAGGGCATTGCGTGATGAGGAATATCACCGCTTCCGGCAACCGGTAGCGCTCTATGTCACAGTCATAATTTGTTCTGTGGGAGCTGCAGTTCAGTGAGCAAATATTCTGGAGATACTTGAACAATTGCCCATGGCTGATGGTGAACTTGCACCAGGGGCTGGGATCAGACAGGATCGAATGCAGCCAATCTCAACTGGCCAAAACAATTCGGCATCGATCCAGACGCCAGTACCAGGGGTAATTGGATCTATGGGCTGGTCAATGCCGCCCCGTACTTCGCCTCGGCTTTTATGTGAGCCTCCTATCTATGCTTAATACGCCGCGCTGACCTTGTCCCTTCAAAGAGGCTGTTGGTTCTCACATCCACTCAATCATCGCTTTGGGCGTCGTGGGACCATCTTCTTTTCAGCCATCTTCTGTTTCTTGTCCGTCATAGGCTCCGCTTTTACCCAGTCATGGCCACAGCTCTTTGTTTGTCGCCTGCTGCTCGGTATTGGGATGGGAACGAAAGCGTCCACTATCCCTGTATTTGCGTCCGAGAACACTCCAGCGTCAATCAGAGGTAGCTTAGTCATGGGTTGGCAATTATGGGTCGCTTTCGGAATTTTCATGTGGGTAGAGCAGGAAATTGCTGTCATGAGAAATCTGCTGCTGACTTGATGCTGCTCAGTGGCTTTTCTGCAAACCTTGCATTGTATCACACTGGAAGGATTGCATGGCGCTTACAGCTGGGATCGGCTTGCATTCCAGCTATCCCATTGATACTTGGAATTTATTTTTGTCCAGGTGAGTGGTATTAAGGATAACCCCGGTCAAAGCTGACGTTCTTATAGAATCGCCGCGCTGGTATATCAAGAAACATCGGTATCAAGATGCATTCAATTCACTTCGTCGTCTCCGCAATACCCCTCTTCAAGCAGCCCGCGATCTTTATTATATTCACGCCCAGGTACGACTCGAGGAGATTATGCTCGGTGACGGAGATATCCAAACAATAGACGGCAAGCAACACTTCACCAGTAAAGGAAGGTATCTTGCACGGTTTGTCCAACTTTTCACTATAGCTCGCGTACGCCGCGCAACACTGGCCGCTTTCGTAGTCATGATCGCACAGCAAATGTGTGGTAGTGAGTGACCCTAGATCACAACTTCTATAGCATCATGCTAAATTAATACACTACCAGTCAACATCATGTCTTTCTATTCGTCAACACTCTTCATACAAGCCAATGCAAGCGTAAAAACAGCTCTATTTGCTTCATGGGGCTTCGGGCTTATCAACTTTGTGTAAGGATTTTCAATTGCCGTGTCCTCGGGTCTTGCTTAAGGTGACAACAGATTTGCTTGGCCTGCTGTCCGTACCATTGACACCTTTGGACGGCGCGCATTACTACTCTTTACCTTCCCACACATGGCTTGGACACTGTTGGCAGCTGGGGCATGCTTTTACATTCCCCAGCACAACGGAGCCCATTTGCCGGTCATTGCGCTGTTTGTCTATCTCTTCGCAGCCTTCTATTCGCCGGGTGAAGGGCCAGTCCCTTTCACATATTCCGCGGAAGCATTCCCTCTTTTCCATCGCGGTAAGATGCTTGCCTCATTACTCTGAGTCCGTCACCTAATTCTCAATAGAAGTCGGGATGAGTTTGGCTGTCGCTGTTAACCTCTTCTGGGCTGGAGTACTGACCGTCACGTTTCCAAGAATGACGGCCGTCTTTGGTCCTACCGGGGCTTTAGGCTTTTTTGCGTGAGCAAGCCCTCGCTCCTCTGCTTACAACGAGCTTGCACTAATCACAACCCTATTTCAGAGGACTGAATGTTATGGCATTCGTGATGATATTCCTATGGGTGCCAGAGACAAAACAACGGACTCTCGAAGAGCTCGATTACATATGTAAGTAGATACCGTAAACTGTGAGTTGTACGAAACATTAATGCGGCGGATATAGTTGGTGTTCCAACTCGCCGACACATGCAGTACCAAGTCACTGAGGTTCTGCCTTATATATTCCGTCGCTATTTGTTACGCAAAGATGCTGAACTGCGTCCGCTGTACAAGTTTCAGAGCTCGTATTAATGTTTATCAACTCATGGCGTCACGGCTAGGTATAGGTATGCTATAGGTTTGATCCCCCCTGGTCAACAACACCAACAGCGTAATATTTGTGTCTATGTTCCTACGATAATGAAGCACCAACTCTTAAGCATCCCCGTGGTGCTTACTGTACAGACTGTAACAATAGCTCCCAATACTCTCCTTGAGTTGCTTAGGATATGCAACTCACTTTGATTACAGTCGAGGATTCGGTAACCGTAGTTCATTTCTCCTTCTACATAAATGGGCTTAGCAGTTGCCCCAATTTCTGGTGAACGCAGTCCCTTAGACATCACGCGAACGGGCGGTTAGTGCACCCGGATTGGCGAGGTCCAGGCCTTTTCCAACGAAGGAATAGGGAATATGGCACTGTCAGGTCAGGCAGGGGCAGTTTCCTGGCCGCGCTAGTGAACGGCCATGTATCCTGCTGCGTGTTTCTGTACTGGAGGTGTCATTATCGCAGCATCCCTCTTTGGATAATTCAATCGTATCATGAGCATCTTTAGTGTTCCTGAGCCTACCAATAAGCCAGGCTGAAGGGCGCATGATTAGAAGGTGGCTTGCCTGACCAGCTGTGGGGCTACGTAGCCGCCTGCAAGCCCCATCGTCAAGTCCGGCCTACAGCGATTCACTGTGACTGTTCTCTACCTGATCCTTCTATCCATCATTTGTCCTCAATTGTATTCAACTTGCATTGTTCACAATGGCGGCAGCAGCTAATCGAGGCAGCTCGACGCCGCGCATTGCGCATCTGTGCGATGTGGTCCTCGAGAATCTGCGAAGATTCGCAGAGTCGTCAAATAGTGCCGACGATGAGGTCAAAGCCTTTCGAAATGAGATCCAAATCTTTCGTAAATTTCTTGACCTGATAGAGAGAGTTCGAAAAGCGAATCCTCCTCGAATGGCTTTCGAGGAAGAGCATTTCAACGATGTCAGGCTCCTGCTCGATAGGTGCCGGCGCACTCTTTCGCGGCTTTGTGGGCTTTTGGCGGCCATGGGCAAGAAGAATTATGAGGCTGCTTCGCCTGATGCGTCATGTGAGCTCCGATGGGACTTGAAGACGCCCGAAATATCCGCCCTAAGGTCTCGTATCAGTTTCTTCGCACAAACACTACAAATGTCTCTACAAACTGTCAAACTGTAAGTCTAAGTTACTACATGATCACGACCTGCACTGACTGACTGATTTATTTAGGGTTTATCAATGGAAAAGCCAAAACCCACAGGACGGTAAATATTTTCACCATACGGACCTGTCACAGGCTATTCAAACTCTTAGAGACTCAATGATCCGTAGGGAAGGGATTTCTGAGACTGATTCTCAGCAGAGTCCAGTCGAGGAAGGAGTTTTCATGTATGAAATAGAAAAATGTCTGTTCTCGGCGGAGGCGATCATGAGTGTCACCACCACGACTGTCTACGATGATCTTGCTTCCCCATCTTCTCCCCATCAGCCATTACCACTGAGCGCTGGAGCCAGTCGCGAAGCATCCTCCGATAGCACAATTCTAACAAGTCCCATTGAATATGAGGACCTCCCTACTCTGTCTCGGCCAGGCCGACCACGTCCAAGCGTGGATCAAGGCAAGAACTTGAAGCCATTTGATGGCGTTAGTTCACCGATCTACGAACTTGATGTTCATCCTGCCTTCAGGCCGCCAAAGTCTGACGATGAAGACGGCGTTGACCGAGATCACAAATCTAATTTAAACCGAGCCGCAAAGCCAAGTATTGGTGAAGATAGGAAATCTTCTTTGCGAAGACTCCCACGGTTAGAACTACAACAGCTAGGCCGAACGCACGCATCGATCCCGGTCCGGCCAAAAAGGCCTGAGACTGCTGGGAAAGTTTACCAAAGATCGGACGTTGCAAAAGATTCCCAAATCCTGTTCCATCTCAATGATATTCAGAATGATCGGAATGGCAACTCTGATTCTGATGATGGTTCATTCATCGACCCCGAGCCGGACTTTGCGGATGGCTTCTCACCTATAGTGTACCTGGAACTTATCACCTCTGCTCGCCAGGACTTGCAAAAGGAGCTTGATGCGGGCGAATTCCAAAAAGCTGAGGAGACCCACCGGAAAGCAATGAATTTCTACACAGACAGAGAAAAGAAATTGAATATACCCTTCGAGAATCAGTCTGAAATGTACGAAATTCTAGCGGAGATATACCACAAACAGGGCCGGTATGATAAGGCGAAGCGGGTAATAAATAGGCTTTTGCATCAAGAAAAGAACGAAACAGATCGGAAGTGGAGACTATACTACACCTTGGCTGAAATCTTCAAAGTAGAGACCAGGCTTTCCGACGCAGAGAAGTACGCTAAGCGTGCATATATCGGACGAGAAAAATCTTTAGAAAAAGGGCATAGATTGATTATCCAATCTGTCAGCTTACTCGTCAAGATCTACGAGCAACAAGGGGAGACAGAGACTGCCGAAGCCTTCAAGAATTTATATCGCTCGGAAAGTGCTCTCTCTCAGCAGTCGCGGTCCTCAACAGATCGAATGGATGTAGGATCATATCGATCCGGTAGTATAATTTCTCACCATTCTCAGCCGGATTCTATCTCGATGAGTCGAGAGGATGCAATTCTGAACAAGACTCGGGTCCACTGGGCCCCAGATGCCTGGGTCGATGCATCCGGTATCAATGCGCCTACGAAATCTGGAGAAACTCCTATGATAGCCGCGATCATCACTGGAGACGATGAGTTGGTTCGGCTTATGCTTCAAAGAGGAGCAGATGTTGAAGCTAGATGTGCTGATCGGATAACCCCATTAATGCATGCAATCAATCATGGCTATAATTCCATTGCGGAGCTACTTCTTAGCCATGGGGCGCAGGGTGATGCACCAACATCTGGTTGGACCCCCCTGCACCGAGCAACCGAACTAGCCAACATCAGCATGGTGAACACCCTATTAGCGAGTGGTGCAGACATCGAAGCCAGGAGCCCCAAGGAATTTTCGCCCAGGAAGCACCCTCTAGGCGTATTGAAGTCACCGAGCATGAACGATTCTGGTGATGACCACTCTTCATCTAATGACCGAGGCTGGACACCTCTTCTGCGGGCTGCCTACAATGGTGAAGAGCCAATGGTGCTCACGCTCCTCGAGAAAGGCGCAGACATTGAGGCTAGAAATCCGACCAATGGTACTCCTCTGATTTGCGCCTGTGAAATGCAACACGAATCAATCGTCGATGTCTTATTGATCAACGGTGCAGACGTACATGTTGAAGATGACTTTGGCTGGAAACCATTACACAGAGTATTAGTGAATAAGGGTGGAGAGAGGATTGCCGGTCTTCTTCTCAGCCGGGATGCCAATGTCAACGCACAAGACTCGTATAGGAAAACGCCATTGCATCACGCCATCGAGAAGGGCGATGATCAAATGGTACACTTCCTGCTCAATGCCGGCGCTGACATTGAGATGAGAGATATCGCAGAAAGAACGCCACTTCATACGGCCATCGAAGCAAGACTTGAGATTATGGTGCGCATCCTTCTCGACAATAGAGCCGATGCGGATGCTATGGACAAGGGTGGCCGAAATGCTTTGGCGGCGGCAACTCATGCAGTGAGAAAGTCGCCAGAGATCATTGCCATCTTGTCGAAGGATAAAAAGAACAGGCAAGGTTCGAAGCGTAGCAGTACCGGAAGGGGAGGTGGTAGGAAAGTCTCGGAGAGCTCGTCCGCGGTCTCGAGGACATCTTCTTCGAGCTCTTGGTGGTCTATTCGCTCTAATAAGCAGAAACGATGAAGTCTCAGAAGAAATCCGTCCATTTAATGGTCGCTCGTGGACGTGAACTTATACTGAGTAGTCATTGTACACCGCTCGCAAATCGACCAATATGTTTGATGTACTTTATTTTTTCTTTTTATGGAGTCATGCGACTATACCCAGTCTCACAAGCCGACATGAGCGATTTGGAAGATCTCTGTCATTGATAAGAAAATTATAGGGAGTCTGGTTGAATGAACAGTGGTTGCTCTTCTTGACATCACCCTGTTGAACAAGTATTCCTAGATAAATAGTCACTTCTTACGAAGCAGCCACACATATAGTACATATATGGTGCATGAGTAATACCAGATAATCGGAACCAATAAGGACACACGCGAGTCGCTCATGAGTGTATATAATGCAGCATCTATCCTTACCCGCGGCGTCAAGCAATCAAATTACCAACACTATCCATAGATATCCAGATGTCTAGCCAAACAACCCTACACCGAACTTAGTCCACTAATCCAAACAAGCCCTTACTCCACATTTCCAATACCTTCGAAATGTCCCTCGGCTATGAACCCATAGTCCTCATGATCAACCTGGAATGCCAACACCATGCCTCCATGATGCAGCACCAGCTGCTGTAGCCCGATGGTCAACTGTCGAACGAAGATCCAGACCATATGGCCGCTCATTGCTTTGATGGTAAACAGGACCCCATAGGCACTGTTTTGAAAGACATAGTGATCAGCACCAATGTAGGCTCCAGGTCCTTGCTTATGTATCATATGAGAAGCCTCTCCGTAAGCACGTTCAACACAGCTAAGGAGGCCGTACTCGTTTAAACTATGGCCGTAGGAATCGAATTTCAGCGTGAGTGAGCTGTGAGGTATGATGTATTCGTATGGTATAGGTGGCCAAGAAATACTGGCTAATAGTCAGTGACATTTGGATCAGGAAGATGGTTAGGGTGGCTTGCATGACGTACACAGGGGTAGCACTCGAATTACTGGTAACATTGGCAGAATTTACGTTCATCTCGCCTGAGGAAGGCGTGTTAAAAAGCAAAATCAGTGGTTTCGCAGATGTGGCTACAAAAGTATTCAGGAATGGCCAGGTCAACAGAAGATCGACTGAGAGCCTCATAATAAACAGAATCTTCTGTTTTGCTATGTTATGGGCAAACTGGTAGCGCGTTCTGAGCGTGACCGAGATATATGCCGTGGACAAAAGTCGGAATATGCAGCAAGCAAGCGGCTGTAAAGAAGCAAATGCATTACGTCGGGCTTCAGAGCGGCTGAATTCATCGTATCCTTGCTCAATGCAAGCTACTGCGTGTGTGTCGTCGCTAATAAGATCGTTGGAAAACGCCAACGGCAAGTGCTTCTATGCGATTGCTAGTCAGGGGTTGAAATTATATGCGTAAAGCAATTGTGCGGTGGAAACGAAGGCACCTCTCTATTTTTCCTCTCACTTGCAACGGGAAAGTACCCATTTATTGATCAGATGATATAGTAGAAGATAGTGTAAGCCGGAGCAGACGGATTCATGATCAAGTGTACACAAAGGGGGGGCCGGAGACGTGCGCTGTGGTCCTCACAAGTCTCCAAGTATCCTTCTGGAATCTCACTGCCGTGACTGCAACCGCCATCACAGTCCCAGCAGCAGCCCCGAACGTTCCGACATATAAGAATTTAGATACGTCTCCTGATTTGACAAGGTGACTGCCTGAGTCGAGTGCTCCTTCAGCCCAATCGCAGAAGCTCCACGAAGTGAACCTCAAATGCTATTCTCGCGAGTCTTCCGTGTACGTAAAAGACCGTGCGGTGTTCCATCTTCTACTCAGTTCTGAATTCGGATGGCATGTATCTTATAGTTCCAACTGGGGTTGCACTTTAGCCGTAGAGATGTCCTCGTCTTGGGCCGATGCGTCAAGAGAAGTTTTGTGCTTCCTTGGACTCTCCCTCTGGCCTCAACAGAGCCATTTTCCTCTGTATGATCTTCGCCCTCATAGGTTTAATAAGCTAGATGTCCTCCGCCAATACCCGGTCTAGCTCTACTAGCATCTGTTGGAGACATTTTTCGTCTCCCTTCAGCACCTTTTCCAGGCGGTTTCCATCTTTCTTAAGCTTTGGGGCTCTCCTCAAATCCTAGCACAGGTATCACAGTGTCTCCTCCCGGAATCGCCCACTGATATGTTCTTATGTGAGATCCCAGGATAACAAGGCCAATCACAACTCCGACCATCAGGCTCCACCTGCCAGAGCTACTGCCCGGGCGATCCCCGTGAGCTGCCTTTGAGTCACAGCAGTGTCGAAACAATGCCTTGGACCACTTATGGGGGTCCAACCACTGGCCTTGGTACACCAGAGATTATATGATAGAGGCGGCAAGCGGTGTTCATTGACTGCCAAAGTAGTTTCGTAATGTACATGATCTCCAACGTCGACCCATCCGGCCAAGGAGCAATGGCGAGGTGCATACTTGCCCAACCTCACGCGTAGGTATCAAGATGGTCGAAAGCTTGCCAAGACGTGGATTGGCATGATTTGGAGGTTAACATTCAGGGGAGAGTAGGGGAGGTATGCAAGGGGCAGGCGCTGACGTCTCACATTGAACATATGCAGCTCTATGCACTTCTGGTTGGCAACTGACACCCATTTGCGCTGATCATAAGACTTGTTCACATCATTGTACAGAGACCGACACGAAAAGTTTTGATTTGCGCTAGTATCCAATGCCACATAGCGCTAGAAT
>QKZZ01001741.1:0-19356 GCA_003521265.1 Cetradonia linearis
CTCTTGTCCAACCTCGCGGGTTGTCGTAGTTGGAGATGTAGACGCCATAATCTGTACCCACTGCCACCATCGGATTGCCGTACGGTTGATGGAAGGAAGTTGCACAATTGACCGCAGCTCTGCAAACTGGATTCGGCCTTACGCTCATGTCCTTGTATTTGTTCTCCACCTCCCGTATAGCACGATCTAACGGCGTTCCATTGATCAGGATACTCTTTCCCAATCCGGACATAGCATCGTATCCAAATGCAGTGTCCGCTAGCACTCTCAGCCGGAAGGGCTCCGCATGCTGCTTGTTAAGAGATGCCGCATGTCTTGTTTTTGCCTCTATGATCTTCACGCACCATGTGTCTCGTATCTCAGAACTCGGCGCATAAAGCACAAAAAGCCCTCCTTCACGTCCAAGGTGTTTAATGCGGAACGGATACATTACTCTTTCATCCTTGGAGCTGTCAATAGCAGTCGATGTGACGGTCTTACTGCTGCCATTAGTAGTAACAGACGAGACTGAAGAAGATGTATTCATATGAGCCAATGTGCCTGGCCCGCCCTGTGAATTAGACATTGACTCTCGACTTTTTCTAAGCTCTTGGGGAGTAGTATTTGCCTTCGTCGTCGCCGTCGTGACCGCTCCGAAACCTTTCACTTGCGCCTTTACAACCGGATCATCGTTAGTACTTTCGAGTACGAGAAGATCCATAGGAATAGGCCTCTTTGATACATCGTACTTCTCGTACTTTAAGCCACCCGCAGCGTCTCTGGCTGTAACTATCTTAGCTAAGATCAGGTAATGGTCAAACAGAATCGAGCGACTGTCCACCCAGGTAAGCTTGGCAGAGCCGGTCCTTTGGAGATCTCCTTGGTAAATGAGCTCCCTTCCTAGATGTGTGAGATTGAGAGAGATGTCTTTATGTTCAGGCCTTAATTGCAATTTGGCCTGAAGCTCTGAAAGATCGACGCTCTTTGACATCTCTGCAACTCGGGCGTCGCACTCCATAGTAACAACCCTGATCTCTTCTATGGCAGCTTGAAGATTCGTCTTTTCTTCAGATTCTTGCATCATATGTTTATGAACGGTCGATAATAGAAGGCTATACCGCTGTAGTCGAGTAATGGGCGCTTTGAGAAACGTGTCCCAGCTGAGCCTTTCCGAGCGCTCGTTACTTCTAGCTTGGTCGAGAAACTGTCGAAAAAGCAAGTTACGTTCGGATTCCTGACGAATGAGGAAGTTGGCGTTCGGAAAATTGGCCGCATAATCGATGTAGGCTGATTTCGCTTTCCGAATCCACTCACGAAAGATATCACTGAATCCCACAATCCGTGGGCCTTGCTCTTGCTGCCTATACTTGAGCTGCGCTAGTAAAAAGTCTTCATTCACCTTTTTGATATTGTCCGCTCTCCCAAAAACGTCCCGCAGAAAACCGTCTTTCCTTTTAGGTGCAAGGATTGGGGGCTGCCATTTCGCAAGCTCATCTCTATAAAGTACTCGAAGGACGTTCAGTTGATCCATAAACTTATCTTCTGTTGTTACAATCTCGTGCAAATTGTTTTGGCGCTCAACCTCCTTCCTGTCGAATCTTTCGATTTCGCTCTTAGTCAACTTGTAGAAGGTTGCCCAATCTTCCTCTTTGCGCTGAGGCTCTAATACCTGAGTCTGTAGGTTTATTTTTTTCAGTGTCCGCATACAGTGGTGAGCATAGCATCTTCCTGGCATCGCCTGGGTATGTACTCTGGGAGAATAACATCCGGTTCCCGTCAGTTGGAATAGAATACCTGACATTGAAGCCGTGCCAAATTTAACCCATTCTTCCTCTTTTAAGAGAACGCCTGCATCGAACATGGCTCGGACAACTTTGGCGCCTAAAACCTCGGCATCTGCTGTATTCATAGTTGGTACCTTATGGGTGAAGAGCGCTACAACACCATCAACAATGGCATGTTCCTTAAGGTCTGCCTCCCCTTCACTCATTTCCTTGATCCATGCGATGATTGAACTCAATGCCCACGGTTCAGGACATTTCTTGAAATCATTTGTTGAAAGCTTCGACGGATTGAATCTCCTCCGCTTGCCAGAGGGTATCTCTGGAAGAAGGCCAACCAGCTCCGCGCTGGGATTCACCGATGGATCACCCAGAGAATCAGTTCCGTATACCGAAGCCGAACGAAGTCCCATTTGCTGTTGCTTGAGGATCCTGGCACGATCCGCGTCAGTCTTTGAACGTATCGGAGGAACCATCTGAGGTGTGCTATTATGGTTTATTAGAGAAGAGGATCGCGGTACAGGGGTGCCCTGAGGGGTGAGGAGCGAATTATAAGCATCTGGAGCTACAGGATACCTCGGCTGTCCGTAGTGATCGTATTGCAGTAGCCTTTCAGGATGTTGATATGTACCAGCCGGCATCAACTGAGGGACTGACTCTCTGTTTTGAGCCTCTACAGGCGTTGCTGGTAACGGCCTGGAAGGACCGACACCAGGGTGAAAGAACATATCGGGCATGCTATCTCTTGAAGGACTTTGAGTACCGGATGTATAGGCTCCTTCAGACTCAGCCAGAGTGGCCTCATCCCCATCTTCGAAGCTTAGTCTCCGTTCCCGTGCCCCAGGCTCCGAAAGACCACCGGTGCCTGCCCTATCTACACGAGCAGGGGCGAACGGATGTATGTACTCTTGACCAGGAATTGGGTAGTCATATGTAGTACTGGACATGTCAGAACGTTGAGAAGTCCTGGTAATTGCAAAAGGCCGCCCTTGATCATTCACACTGTTCGCATACCCGTAGCTTTCCCCTAGAGCCGATTCTCGATCGCCATAGTGTACGTTTCCTGGAAAGCCACCACCATAAGTGGTCATATCGACACCAACATCACTGTCGCTGCTGATACCTCCAGGTTGGTCATGATATGTTGAGGTTGGTCGGGATTGAGTACTTCGTCTTCGCGCCTCCTCGGCAGCATCTTGCTCATCTGCAACCTGCATAGCAGCCAAGCCAGCTTCTGCCTCTGCGTCGCTCCTGTCACTGTAAGCGTCATAATTCACATATTGTCCTTCCGCTATCTCGCCTATATGTCCGTTTGTGTGGCTGTGGTCATTATCAGGATCATCTCCGGGGTATGGTAACAATGTTGCCTGGGTTTCCTCCATCGATCCATGGTTTAATGATCCAGCCATTGGGTTTGGCCTCGAACTCGTAGGTGGCGGGCGTCCCATCACAGCAGCTTCAACCTCCTGCATAAGATCCTCGTACCTAGTCTCTTCGTCCAATTCTTCCTGCTCGTCACTTTGGCCATTGCTATCACCAAAATAATCTGCCTGAGGAGCTGGGGGTCTGCGGAGCGGCCTTGCTTGGGAATGTCGGCCTACTGAGTCAGTGCGCTGGGGCGAGTGTGTCGGCGGTGTTGGACCTGGTGTACCTGGCGTCGGAGGCAACGAGCCGCTCGCCAATGAATTATTGGATCCCACAGGCCTGCGGTGTACCACAGGCGATGGATTGTGCGGGCTCGCGGTTGGGTCATAATTCGGTATTGGAGGCAACGAACTATGTATTGAGGGTGGGCGACCGGAAGCTCGTTGTTGGCTCTGCAAAGCTCCACTTCTCTGTGAATAAGAATGTGACGGGACTGCGGAAGCAGAAGTCGAGGGGTATGCGTTTTGAGGTGGTGAGAACGGCGGAGCTGGAGGAGCTGGAGGAGTATACACGCCCGCAACAGGCGGCGATTGGGAATTTGAGAAAGAGGGTTGTGGATAGTACGTTTGTTCTTGTGGCGATTCTGTGTCAATTTGAGGGGATATTCGACTCCCATAACGCTGCTCGTGAGGCCGCGGAGGTGGAGGTGGGGGCTGAACAGAAGCAAGAGGTAGCATTGTAGGAGGATAAGCCTGCGGTGGTGTTCCACGAGCTTGGCCGCCATGACTTGGCTGATATTGGTTGTTCGGTGCCTGATAGGCGGCGGGTACGTATGGTTGAGGCACGGAATTGAATGATGATACTGTAGGGCTGGTGAGTTGTGGACTGTATTGTTGTGGTGGTGCGCCGTATTGCCGGGGATTGTAGGCAGGTCGCGGCGCGGAGCCAAGTGCAATCTGATGTTGATATTCACCGCCATGGGTTGTAGAGTACGAAGTCGAATGGGGCGGGTATGCCTGGGTACCCAAGTGTAACTCATCATTCTGGATTCCAGCATTACTCCTAGGCCTATACGCTCTACTCTGCTCGGCCATGCCATTCATCTCTCTAGGGTATCGTGCGTCATCTCCAGGATCGAAGCTTGGTGTTCTTCGTACATAGGAATTGGCGCCTTGCATTCCTGGTGGCACTGGAGCTCCATATGAAGATTGCAGCGTAGGGGAGCCTTGAAATTGGTTGTATTGGCTCGGTTGGCGGCGGCCACTCTGGTGATAAGCCATGATGGGCCACCTCACAGCTCAAGCTAAGCGATGCTTACGGCAAGGCGTCACTGAGGCTATTCGACGCAGTTTGTATTGCAATTCCTGGTCCGCCGTGGGGTTTTGGCGATAGCACTAGCTCACAAACGTGGGTAAGCAAGATCGCTAATCAAGCGTCGTAAATGTTTATATCCTATCTCTCTAACTGCGCCCTGACCATCAACGCTCAGTCTTCGATTTTCCTCTTCCCACGAACAGGTTCTTCCCATTGACAGTATGCGTACTCGCGAACTCCTATTAAGATCTTGGCTGGCGCAGCCAAGCTGTTGACGTGTTTGAGGCTGAGGTGACATGGATCCACCGAGAATCGTCAACGGTCGAGTCCGATGAAGCTGACTAACGCTTGAGGAGAGGTAGCCAACGTGCATGCGACCAAAATCATAGCGTTCATAGTCGGCGAGAAAGTTGGAGCAGGAGGGATGAATGCTGGGGGGTCGCAACATCTGATAGACATCTCCCTCTCGGGCAGCAGCCATCCTTAGTCTTCCAGCTTCCGCCCGAGATATAAGGCTGAAGGCAAATTGCCGCCAAGCAGTGTAAACGACCAAGTGCCGGTACATATATTACTACTTGATCCTTCTGGTGCAAGGTGTTTTTAAGCAAATTCAAGGCCGTGTGCGAAGGTGGAATGAGGGAACAATCAGTTGCATTGATAATTATGAGGATAAAACTACGCCGTACAAACGAAAATGCAGATCCGTTATGCTTCCAACCGACCCAAGAGTGCTGCAGATGGCCATATACCACAAAAGAGATCACTACTTTATGCCCAGATGATACATTAGGCCTCCGGCGCCTGTGGTATGCACAGGACGCTGTATGTGTTGCTTTACTTTAACTCATCGAACAACTGTTCAAGAGTATCAAGCTCGGCTCTGAGGAATTCCTGAGCCTTCGAAGCCATCTTCGGAGCTTTCGGTACATGCGGCTCGCCAAAGATCTCGGAGATGTTGCTTGAACCTCCGCCGTTCCAGGCAAGGACCTACCACGGAATTAGCCACTAAGCCGCAGAAAGGAGCAAGCGACAGTCTTCGCCAAAACCAGAAGACTGAACTTACGTTTTTGGTATTGGAAGGGACATCAATAAGACTCCCAACTGTGGCAATTGAGATAAGGCTCTCTTTGAGCTGCTTGGGAGTGATGTCCGCAACAGCGAACGCAGAGTCCTTTGAGGGCTGGAGAGAAAGGAAGTAGGCCAAGAGACCAGCGATATGGGGGGATGCCATTGAAGTACCGGAGATGGTGTTGGTAGCGTATTTACTGCCAACCCAAGTAGACAAGATGTTGAGTCCGGGAGCAAAAATGTCATTGCACTTCCCGTAGTTGGAGAAGTAGGCACGTTCGTCAGCTAGAGTCGAAGCGCCCACAGTTACAGCTTTCTCGGCAGCCGCAGGCGAGTAGTTGCAGGAGTCGGCATTATCGTTCCCAGCGGCAACAGCGAAATGAATGCCAGCATCAACGGCAGCATTGACTGCGAGATCCAAGGTGAAAACTTTTTCTCCGCCGAGACTCATATTTGCGGCGCTGCCCTTGAACCCTTTCTTGCCTTTGCCTTTCTTTGCGGCCTCCATCTTCTCATTGTGGCGGTTGACAGCCCATTCAACACCCTTTACAACGTCGGACATAGTACCTGAACCATTGGACTTCAAGACTTTAACAGCGATAATGTTGGCCTTCTTCGCGACACCAAACTTCTTGCCAGCGATAGTTCCCGAGCAGTGAGTACCATGACCATTGCCGTCAGCATCCTCGTCATTGGCAGGAATAGTCTTACCCCAATGAGCGCGTTCTTCAAAGTCGACATGCTCAACATTGGTACCGGTATCGATGACATAGACGTCAACGCCCTCGCCACCATCTTCGGAGTAGAGATATTTGTTGAAGGTGCCGAAGCTCAAACTGTCACGATGTGATATTCTGGCCAAACCCCATGGGGCATTCTTCTCCGTCTCAGGAGTGTCGCTGCCCATAGTGTGGACCTCGGAGTCTTTTTCGATATAGGCCACCTGTCTCATGAGCATGTTTCAGTATGGTCACGTGCCGAAAGAAGGCGATAGGTAAAGTAGATAAGAGATGCCGCAAAGAAACTCACATCAGGGTGTTTCCGAATTTGTTCGATAATTCTCTCATCGAAGTGTCCGGAGTAGCCCAGGAGGCTTCCAGTGATGTTGTACGTATGCTTGAGGCCCCCGAACGCTGTTAGCGGGAACTGCGATCTCTTGGCCAGATCCGTCTTCGCATTCTCGACCTGCACATGCTGTTCCTGGACCCAGTCGTGATGGGCACAAACTGAAGCATGTGAGACATCCTTCTTGAAGATGACAATATAGTTATTGGGAATCTCTTGAGCTAGTGTTGAGGAGAGGATAGGAGCAGCTTCATTGTGGATAGTGCAGACTGGAGAAGCTGACGCCAACAAAGGTAGAAGCGACAGGGCTAAAAGTCCCTTCATGGTGGATATATTCGCAGCCTTGGGCTGGAGTATAGTATGGAGGTAGATGGTCGGATAGAGAAGGGAGATAGAGTATGATGATAGGGAAGGGTTGTGACGAGAGAGAGAGGCTGGTGGTAGATAAACAGCCCGCGGGAGAGCGTGCGGCGCATGTTTAGCGCCTTGGCGAGTCTGGAGCTGCAAAGTCAGCAGCACCTACCACTTGAAATACTCACAGCGACAATTGCTCGAGCAACGACAGGGTAAAGAAGCCATTGTGGCTACTAAGTCTACTTATCCTCATAGATTCGTCGTCGTCTGCGAGATTAGGATCTTGTCCCCATGATCCATGTTAAAGCACGCGTCTGTGGCACGAGGCACAGCCCGGTAGCCTGCCCATGTACTGCAGGTTCCGATGCGATCCAACGGATAATGACGGCACCCTGATTTAATGCATATCATCGAAAACGTCCAAGATGATAACCACTGCCCCAAGAAGGCGAGCGTCCACGCTCAAGGACACAGGGTCAGCAGTGGCTGAGCTTCAAAGCCAACTGCAAAGATTAGGGAAGGACAGCTTGAGCCAAGATGAGCAAGAACGGAGAATTGAAGATCTACATGCAAGGCTGGAAGCCGGGCACCGCATACGCCAGTCACTATTGGAAAGCAAGGGTACTGTTCCTATTAAGGACACCTTCAGGCATCTCAACGGATTCCATGTTCTCATAGCAACGCTTGACGAAATTGCTCGGAATTGTAGAGAGCTTGGGAGATTCGCTGAGGAGGAGCTTGCTATCGTTATGAGCCTCCTGCAGGCAACATTTGATGTTCTGACGGCCGCATTGCAATCACACAAAGGGAACGAGAAGTACTTTCGCCAACGTGTTGAAGATGGAGGGTGGATAGCTTTGCAGAAGAGCTTGAGTACAATGCTAGTGGGACGAAATGTCGATGAAAATGCTGAACTAACGGACAGAATATTTGGGTGTCTACTGGCTTGTGCGCTCGAAGATGAGGCCATGACCGACTTCTTCAACCATTTGAAGCGACGTTCGGCTGCTATGCGTAGCCACTCGACAGAGCTAGGCAGTGGTGTTACTCAATCGCAACAACCTGAATACAATAATCATCTTCTGGCAAGAGAGATCAGTCATCTAGCAATCGTCTCCAATCCGGATGCAATGTTGATTATGTATCAACTTTGGGAGACGCTTCAAGAAAGTCCAACGCAGACGAATGATCCGTCTGGAAATGGCGAGATGCTTTTAGGGATTCCTAGTGTGATCAAACATATTGTCGCTCTGTCTACGAGGAATCTGGCTGCTCTGCATGGGACGGGCCTGCTCAGAGCTGTCTTGGAATCTCTGCTTAAGGCATCAGCGGATGACTCATGCTTTTCCGAACTCAAAGACCTTGCAATGGATCTTCTCAAACTGGGGGTTGCTACTGTGGATGATACATGTTTCCTGTATCGGCATGCACGTTCGTCGGCGCTCATTGGAGAGCTTCTCTTGGTTTCGCTGAAGTCTTCTCGTTCACCTTCCTACGTACATTTTGATTTGTCTTTAAATGGATTTGCTTCAATAGAACTTCCGGGGATTGGACGGGCATTTCCTCCCACCTTGTCCAGCTCCGGTTACACCTTGTCATTTTGGTTCCAAATAATTCAATTCGATAACACTTCGCACACAACTATTTTCGGCGCGTTTGATGCTAGTCAAACGTGTTTCGTGATGGTCTATCTCGAGAAAGACACCCACAATTTGATACTCCAGACATCTGTCACATCATCAAGACCGAGCGTTCGTTTCAAGTCAGCTTCTTTCAAAGAACACCGCTGGTACCACGTGGCTATCGGGCACCGCCGCCCCAAGACTACATCGTCATCTAGGGCTTCGCTTTTCATTAATGGTGAGTTTATTGAACAAGTAAAATCGCAGTACCCCGCCACCCCTCCACTCGCCAATAGGAATAACGAAGGCCAAGAGAGTTCCTCTTCAAGTCTTAAGAGCAAGGCAATTCAGGCTTTCCTTGGTACGCCGCAGGATCTCGCCTCTCAGCTCGGGAAAGGACTGGTATCAACTCAGTGGCGCCTTGCATCAGCGAACATTTTCGCCGACGTGCTGAGTGACGATTTGATCGCTGTTTACTATGAGCTTGGTCCGAGATATACCGGTAACTACCAAGACTGTCTCGGATCTTTCCAAACGTACAGAGCGTCCGCCGTGCTAAATCTGCGGAACGAGAGTCTGCACCCTGGCAAAGAAGAGAAATCGGATATCTTGTCAGCTGTCAGATCCAAGGCTGGCGCGTTGCTTCCAGAATCCAAGATCCTGCTTAACATCTCTGCCGCCGTGGTTTTAGATGACAATGATCAAAATATTGTCAACGAGACGCATCTGTTGAAGTTCATTTCTAAAGCAGCTGGGAAAAATCTCCGCAACGTCACACGGGGTGGGCGCAATGCTCTTGCGATCAATGGCGCAACACCCTCCATCAATGAAGCTTTGCTCCACCCGTCGGGGTTCGCAGTATTCACTGGAGATCCAATTGTCATCGTGCCACAGTCACTAGATGATGCTTCATGGCGGGTCGGAGGATGCGCTGCTGTCGGGCTGGCACTCCTTGAGATGTCGCGAACTCCCAATGACGTCCTTCGAGCTTTACAGATTCTTTTTGAAAGCGTTCAAGAGAATTGGCGCAACAGTGAGGCCATGGAGAGAGAAAACGGCTTTGGGGTTCTGTCGAATCTCCTGAATGCTAAATTGACCGTCAGTCCAGTCGAAATTTCGAAGACATCTAATGCCCCCATGCCATCCTCGAGCAATCAACTATCATCCGCGGAATTTCCCCTCAGAGTACTTACTGAAATCCTCAAGTTCATAGGATACCGGGCAGATAAGCCTGAAGACTCTGTTATCATCAACCCGTTGGCGTATCGAATTCTTTTGGTCGATACTGAGTTCTGGCGGAACGCAGAGCCACCGGTACAGAAATTATATTACGAGCAATTCGTAATCTTTGGTCTGCACAGCAAATTTCATCAATTCAATGCCAAACGCCTTGCACGGATGCGTAAGTTGATCATCTATGAGAAAGCTCTACAATCCACGTTTTGCTAATAAGGGTGTCTAGGCATAATCAAGAAATGGTTAGATGCCCTGAAAGGCGGCACATTTACAGCTCAGACTTTCGAGTACTTTATTAAAGCTTTCAAATCGATCCTCACAAGAAACCTTGCGGCAGACTCAATGCGATCTTTAGCATTATACATAACGTACGCAATACACAAGCAGAAACTAACACCCTTCACTCCAGTGAGGGGTAAGAGCATCAAGCTGAATACAGATCTACCATCTCGACGAAAGACTCTCGGGAGCCCTTCTCCTCGGCCATCAATGCAACAGGACGACGCTACCCCGAAGTTCACACAATTGCAAGTTGCCTTAAAAATTTTTGAATTATATGCCAATTTATTATGCTTCAAGGATGACACTAGCAACATTAAGAGATTCGCTAGAACTGTGACAAATAAGGTGGGTGCAGCGCTCATAATAAATGTGGACCTTGTTAACACCAGTAGTGGCTCCTTCATCTACTTGCTGATGATGAGCCTGCAGTAGTAGTACTTGCAGCCAAAATTCTGGCTCGTCTTCTAGTTTCCAGCGGTTCCAGCTATGTTCAGAAATTTGTTGAAAAGACGGGAGGTGTGGTCGTCATGCAACATCGTCTTAGGCGCTGGTGGAACATTCCAACCGTCTGGCCTATTTGCTTTGCTATCTTCTTTGGTTTGGATGTTGCAAGTATTGATTTTACTCGAAATTTTGATTTGTTCACTCTACTGGAGACATTCGCATCTGGCAGTAAATCCACTGTCGTCTACCCAGCCATACTTCCGGTCATCACTACGATGCTTGAACATGGCCTTAAAAGTGTGACTAGAGATCAATCGGACCCAGGCTCACCGTTAGCTGAACGCAGCAATGGGAAGAATCAGTATCCACGCAAAATGCCATCGACTACTACAAATACTAGGCAGCGCCCTATGACCTTGGATACCTCCCTCGGTTAGCCCGTCAGTATTTGAAAAACTTTTACATCACTGACAAAAAATAGGCAATACTAACCCTCCACAAAATGGATTGGTAGAATCGGTATTCACCTTGCGCACGATCACACGATTTTTAGCGGACATACACACCCAGTCACAACCATTTCGAGACTTTGCAGCCACATCAACTTATATCCAGGAGCTCTTCCACATACTCTTCCCCATCGTTGTGAGCGCTAATCCCGTCAGTCCAGACACGGAATTACATTCGCGCGATTCTGCGTTAACGTTCAAGGGCAATGATGTAATAATGAGGCCTCTGTCTGCGAACTCCATGAAGAGTGCTCCCATTGTTCGGACAACCACTGTTGAAAGCTCACAAAACCTAGAGCCTCCAAGGGCTCAGCCGCCTAAGAGGATGTCATCCTACATCTTAGTTACCTCGGACGAGTCGCAACCAGTAATCCCAGAAGCAAAGTTACGCCCCGCTATCTCCCCAAGCAGATTCAATTCAGAGTCGAATTTAAGCGGCTCGATCGTAGAGGAGCTCCTGGAGCTGGCAATTGCGGTCTTTTCTGACCAGATCTTCTCAAGGAAGGACTTCGCTGGACTTGGACTGTTTATGAGAGTTCCTCCGGGATTTCAGGAGCATCAAGCTTACTTCGAGACTTTCATTCTTCGTAATACATTATCGCAGCTTGGCACTACCATCAAATTAAATCAGAAGTTGCTATGGGAACCCCGGGTGCTCACTAATCTAACTCGTTTTGCAGCTCATCTTGGTGAAGCTATCTATGAGGGCTGGTTCATCAACGGCGCTGAAGATACTTTAGATTTTCTCGCAAACATCTTGGAATATCTCCAAATTCCGGAGATTGCCTCTATCAAAAGCGTAAGACTATGCAGTCAGATCATTTCCAATATTCGGGCAATGCTCTTACGCGTCGTCCTCCTTAGGCTGTCCGAATTGGACGAGACATCAACTCCGACCGACACTGTCGCGTTCTTGACCAAGCTTATCTATTGGCAGTCTGTTCTCTTACCAGCTGAGGATCTGCAGGAGAACTTTCTTAGACTACTTTGCTATCTGGTCTACAACAGGTTGTGTAGTACCGTCCAAGAGGTCCGAACAGCAGCAGCAAGTTTCTGGCGGATGCTACTAGTTCAAAAGCCTGATGAGATCCAGGCCATCCTCATGCAGGCAAGCGCTGCTGATGGTACTGCACTGACAAGAGGGCTCAAGAAGATCATGGAACTTGATAATGGAGCATTCTTTGCTTGGATGGATGATCATCGCAAAGACCTTGACAGCATCCTATTCGCTTCATTGTCACGGTCGTGGGGAGCATTTGTGGCCGAGGAAAACAACAGAACCGAGGAGACTGCCAAGGCGAGGATCAATAAGAGGAGAGAGAAACTAAGGGTTTGGATCTCAGAAAGTGGGGCCAAAGAAGAGATTCTACGTCGTCATGGGACTGGCACAAATCATTGGCGATCGAACATCTACGCTGCAGAATATCTCAAGAGGCAGCGCGGCCTGCAAGATCACCAAGATAGCCAAATATTCAATGCTACAACATGGGCGAAGATGAGTCGAGAGCTTCGACGACCGTGTGGTGTTTTCGAGGATTCGTCTGCTCGGAAGTGGCAGTTGGACCAAACAGAAGGAAGGAACAGAATGAGGTTGCGCTTGATTGCAGACAAAGATGCACATTTGCACGACTATCAGCCGAAGCGAAGGCAATCCCAAGGTCCCGCCAAGCATCGGTATAGTATTGGTGCTCGACCGAAGCCTCTTGTGACTGACATACCTCCTCTTCCCAATCAGTCAGATATCACTGCGAGCTCGGTCGAGGGTCAGAACGGGTCTCTGGTGGAGTCAGTCACATCATCTGGTCCATTAGAACATGGTATGAGCGAGGCAGAAGGTGAGGACGATTATGAGATGGTGGATGATCCGCGTGAAGAGGCAGAAGAATACGAGGACAAGAATCGTAAAGTTATGCGCAGCCTTCAACGTGGTGACCAGGTCGAACATGTCCAAAACGTTTCCCGAATCGTGGGGCTTGAGGCGATAGAAGGGCTACTTATCCTAGGCAAAGGACACCTATACCTCCTTGACAACCTCTTCCAGCGGTCTGATGGTGAGGTAGTCAACGTTTGGCAAGCTCCCCCTGACGAACGCGATCCTTACTTGCAGATGATATCGGGTCGAGAAGCCGGAGATCAGGGGGCTTCTGCGGTAAAAGCAGATTACGAAACGAGGAGTTGGCGCTGGGATGATGTTCTCAGTATATCGAAACGAAGATTTCTATTCCGAGATGTTGCTATCGAAGTCTTCTTCGTGGACGGACGGAGTTATCTGCTTACAACAACCACTCCGCCTCTGCGCAATCAGCTGTACCAAAAACTTCTGGACAAAGCTTCAAATGTTACTGACCGTAACTCGATGATCACTGGCGAGGACTCCTGGAGA
This sequence comes from Cetradonia linearis, assembly GCA_003521265.1. NCBI lineage: Eukaryota > Fungi > Ascomycota > Lecanoromycetes > Lecanorales > Cladoniaceae > Cetradonia > Cetradonia linearis. The sequence goes on from QKZZ01001741.1 coordinate 13,403, forward strand.
ATTGATGCTGTGCGCAACCCAGGTGACGAGACACAGACATTCGGTTCCAAATTCTCAAGTGTCTTTGCTCAAAATCATGCTACTCCTGCAACTCGCAAGTGGGTGAAAGGCGAGATCTCTAATTTCCACTATCTCATGCTTGTCAACACAATGGCAGGAAGGACGTTCAATGACCTGACTCAGTATCCTGTCTTCCCATGGGTACTTGCGGACTATACGAGTGAGCAACTTGATCTTAGCAATCCTCGGAGTTTCCGAGATCTGTCTAAGCCGATGGGATGCCAAAATCCAGATAGGCAGGCCGACTTCAAAGATCGTTATCAAACATTCGCAGAAATGGGCGATGAAAGGTCACCGCCATTTCACTACGGTACCCATTACTCCTCTGCAATGATTGTGACGTCGTATCTCATCCGCATGCAACCTTTTGTTCACTCATACTTGCTACTGCAAGGTGGAAGCTTCGACCACCCGGATCGTCTGTTTTATTCTATTGAGAAGGCTTGGACTTCTGCGTCGCGCGACAACATGTCTGATGTCAGAGAACTAATTCCAGAGTTCTACTATCTTCCTGAATTTCTTTTAAATCAAAACGGATATGACTTTGGAATTCGTCAAGGTAGTGGCGGGACAATTGATACCGTGGAGCTCCCCCCTTGGGCTAAGGGTGATCCGAAGATATTTATCGCGAAGCATCGAGAAGCTCTAGAGAGCGAGTATGTCAGTCAGCATTTACACCAATGGATTGATTTGATCTTCGGACATAAACAACGCGGCGAAGCAGCCCTAGAGGCAATCAATATCTTTCACCACCTGTCATATCATGGAGCCAAGGACCTCGATACCATAGATGACCCCGTGGAGAGGCTGGCAACCATCGGCATAATCCATAACTTTGGGCAGACTCCACACCAAGTCTTTCATCGACCTCATCTATCAAGAGAAGAAGCGAAATATAAAGTCAAGAGACTAGATACAGCCGCCGAAGGATTGACTCGTCTCCCATTTCCCTTGCTTGGTATGTTCAGCTTGGTACGCCGTTTGCAGCAGCATCCTAACTTTAACCCCAGAAGCCAACGATCGCGTTTCATCCCTTCAGTACTCAATAAGGCATGACCGCCTGTTATGCTCTGGACCGTTTCGGCTCAACATAGGTCCAGCTTACGACAAATATATGGAATGGGGCTTCATCGATGGCAGCGTCAGATTTTTTGCCGCTGACACGAAAAAGGTAATGGATCCCGTTGTCGAGGTGCACTCCGGATTGGCTGATGTAGTACAGCTGATTGGACTATTCGAGCATGTCCATCAAGGCCAACTTTCATACGTGATATTTGCGGACTCCAAAATTCTTGTTACTGCTGGCTCTGACTGTACCGTCTCCATTTGGACCATGATCATTACATCTACTTCTGTTGACCTGCAACCGAAAATATGCTTGTTCGGACATCGCTCCGCGGTAACAATGCTGACTGCGTCTCGATCCTTCAGTTCTCTGTTGTCAGCTTCGTCAGATGGTCAAGTAATTCTCTGGGACCTGAATCGTTTGGAGCTTGTTCGGAGGTTAACAACAGGCAAGGCTGTGGAGGTCAGTAAATCAGCCTAGTCAAGTATTGCTGGCGAAGTTGACTGTGCTACAGTGCGCTTGTATCAATGACGTGACCGGCACAATCATGCTTTGTCGAGGGTCCGAAGTCTCGCTATGGACGTTGAATGGCGAATTGATCCTGGAGCAGAATGTTTACGTTGAAGGCGACGACAACATCTCTTCTTGTGCGTTTTATGAAGGATCCGGAAATGAATACCTCGAGCGAGATTTGATATTCACAGGGCACAAGAAAGGCGTTGTGAATGTATGATTGGAATCATTGCTGGTCCATGGGTGGAGCCTAGCTAACATTGTGTTCAGGCGTGGAATGTTACTATTATCAACAGATCTTTCGTTCTTGAGCACGTGAAGCGCATGCATCATCTAGATCATGCTGGATATAACATTGGTGCGACGATAACTTCTATTCTACCTATGGCGCAAAAGGTATATACAGGCGACGACGATGGACGTGTGGTAGGCCTCCTCACTTTTATTATAAGATCTTACAACAGCTGACAGGCTGCAAGTACGAATGGGATTGCATTCAACGACAATAACTTTTGATGAGAAGAGAGACTTGTGAGCATATATTACGCATCTTCCTAGAAGGCAGCAAGGAATCGGCGTTGAAGTACAGGGTGGGTATTGCTGGTCAGCCTAGACTGAAGCAAATTCCTACACGTCGCCATTAGAGGAGAAGTTTTTTGCTCGTTTGAATTGCACTTTTGGCTGGCTCGCCTAGATCAAGCGCGCCGCTGTTCCTGTCTTTAGGTTGTGTTCGGGGCGCAGACGGTGACCAACGAGGTAGACAGGTTGCAGGGGACTGTGTTCCTGATGGGAGCGCTGCATACAGAGTGGAATCCTGAATGTACTAATACAATACTTGTGGCAGGATTTGCAGATGAGGATCCAGGTGTGCAGTGAGTATTGCCTTCTTGCTTTTTACCTACTCCTTCCTGCTTTGCTGGTTAGGAAGGAACGTGCTGACGATGATGATCAACAGGACAGAGCCGCATACATTCTTTGGGTTCGATGCCGAGGCTATTGAGGCTGCGATTGGCAATGGCTTCACTTTCAATGGTGTGGATGTTGATAAGTTCCGTGCTGCGATCCCGGCCAATGTGGCGCTCGGGGCTGAGAGTTGTCTGCAGATATGCAATATTCCGAAGTGGAAGAAGGCAAGGGGGCGGCTGTGACGGGTGGTGAATGTATCATGGATTTTTCAACGCTGGGGACATGGGCTCTCAAGCCCTGCTTGCGGTGCTCTAAAGGCAGTAAACCTAATATACACTATTCAATGAAGATCGACGAGCACGTGGACGTCAGCTGTCAAACCAGGCTTTCTGCGTGGCTGATGAAGGTTTCGTATGCAATACAGCGCGATGTTTTTGAAAGAAGATAAAAGTGTCAACAAATACAGTCTGCCCGTATTATTGATATTCAATTGGAAGAGTAACGGGGTGTACCAGCGGGTCACTTGACTTGACCACTCGGATCAAAATAGGAGACCGCAGTCCATTCCGGGACTCCATTGACCATGAGACCTCGAGACAGAGTTGAGGTTTGCGAGTACCACCTCCGGAAAGCTCGATAATTGCGGACGACACGCTGCTTTGTCGATTTCCATGCAGCTCGATCAAAATTCTCGATTTAACCATTTGCGTGCTAAAGACTTTTGCACTATGCCTGAAAAGGAAACCTTAGTCCTGCGCTAATCCACGTCGCCCTACGTCATCGAGCGACTGCCGCCCAACTGTGACAAAATACAAATATACTTCTATCTTGTTGGGCAGGATCCCAACTTTTTAACAGACAGGTCTCGATATCAATACCGCCATCATGCCAATGCCAGGCTATGTATTCAAGGACGGTGGTCCTATTCCAGACGACGAGCTCAAAGATACTCAGCACCAACTCAACTACCAACCCGGCGCGACCCCTCTGATCGAGACGAAAGTGACACCTATTGCAGCTACAACAACATCCCCCTCCAACAGTGTTGCTTCGACTATGATCACACCAACCTCGAGCGCCCCTGCATCGGATGCTCCTAGTGACAGCCATGCACTCGCCGTCGGTGAACACGAGGAAGTTGGCTACGTCCAAAAAGGCCACGAAGAGGGGGAAGTCAGAGACGTGGGCTGGAATGACCACCCAAAGGACGTACCTCAGCCTTTGGTTGGAGGCCTGCCAAATGAAGAACTTTGGACGCTCGCGAGAAGATTCAACAAGCAGATATACCACGTTAAGGCAACGCAGGAGCCTCTCCTTGGGGGCCTAGATTTGAATATTGTTGCTGAGGATGAGTTCTCGCCTGACAAGTTGAGGAGTAATCTAGAGAGGCTTTATATGACCGTCATCATTGGATTGATGGGTTTCGGGAAGCATATCGCACGTTTACGATCATGGCGAGAGCCCAGGCGGACTGCTGGTTTTTGCGCGGTTAGTCAAATCTCTACCCCACCAACAATATCGAATGCTGATAACACCAACAGGCGTACTTCATTGCTTGGATTTTTAACCTTGTTTTACCATTCATCATCACTACACTCATCGTCCTTATCGTATATCCACCTTCGCGTCCGTTCTTATTCCCTCCTGCACCGCTCGCATTGATTGATTCGAAGACTGGCGGTGTCCAGACTCCTCATGCTGGTGTTTTGGGTAGCCATGATAGCGCAACTGGAGCGCCAGAGAAACATAAGGGCGAAGCAGTCGAGCAGGAAGCTCACAATTTTGTTTCCGGAATTGGCTCCATTGCCCTAAGCAGCGCTGTTGGCAAGCATGAACCGGCCGATCCAGAATCTGACCCAATCAATGAGTCAATTCCAGATCCAACTAACATGGCTTCTGATGCTGCCGCCGCCAAGCAGTCTGCGCAGGGAGCCATTCCCACTGAGAAGCATGATAAGACAAAGCAACCAATGGAACAAGCTATGTGGACTAAGATGCGACCTATTATGCACGTCATTGGTGAGATAGCAGACACTTGGGAGCGTTTTGCAAAGTACGTTGCTTCCTTCGCCTCAAGAAAGAGACGAGGATACTAATTGTCCTTGCAGCGCTCTTTCACCGACAAATCCGTTCCCGCAAGAGACCCCCCGTCTAAAGCTGGCTGGCGTTCTTGTCCCAATACTTGCCGTAACTTTCATCACTAGTCCCGCTACGTTTATGAAAGCCACTTACGCTGGAGTTGGCTTTGGCTTCTTTGGTGATCCTTTGATCTGGCGTGGTCTCGATTTCCTGAACAAGAAGGTTCCAGATTGGCAGAAATACCTTGAACTCGAAAAGTATGTCAAGATTTCTTCCAACGTAGAGGATCAAGTTAAACGTCTCCAGTTCCCTCCTCAAGGGCATTCCTACCAATGCCCAGCTCACTATCACCCTGCTCCGCATTGGCGAGGCGAACAAAGCTCCTCTGCCCCCACCTCCTCGCTCAGATGAACCTCCTCCATCTAAGCCAGCTTCGTTGAATGGAGAAGAATTGACAGTAGATGCCTCGAATGAAGAAATCCATGATGCGATCCACAAGGATCCTGCCCAAAAGGCTGCCGAGGAGCATGCAGCCGCTAACCCTGAGAAGCACAAGCACAAGCATGGTGAACATATCCTGGGCTTCTTCAAAGGCACCACCAAAACCGGTGTTGATACGAAGTTTGGCATTGATAATATACGAGCAAAGTTGGGTAACCAAAATGCCAAGGATCATCTCGGCATCTTACCCAAGCCCAATGATCCCACATTGTCTGGTCCAGTTGACTTCAAAGGCCGGTACCAAGGCCAGAAAGGTTGGATCTACATTAGTACGAATGTCGACACTCCCACTGTATCCTTCTCCACTTCATCGAGCGATGGGACTGGTTTGCAACCTGAAAAATCACGCGTAAAGTTCAGCGTTCCAATTCAGGACATCCGGGAATTGAAGAAGGTCGGTGGCTTGGGTTGGAAGTCCAAGATAGTGGTTGGCTGGGCTACGGGCAAGACGATTGCTGACAGGTTGGAGATCGTGGACAAGAGCGGTACGTCTTACAAACTCACCGCTATCAGGTTGAGAGACGAGCTCTTCAATCGATTGGTGGCTATGGGTGGGCAAAAGTGGGAGAGTTGGTAAAAGTTCCTAGCCAGGTTCAATGTACTTTGTCGGCAGCCCGGATGGTTACTCCCCAGTCATGCTTATATATATCATTAAAAAACTCCTTGATTTATAGCTCTGAATCATTCCGAATTGTATCTGTATTTTGACGTTTTTCGGCAGACTCAGGGATTGGTGGATGGGTGCACCAAATACCATGATGGCAGGTGATGAAAGCCGGGTAGTAAAGTGACATTTGCGAGTTGCAAAACTCTTGCGACTTCTTGGCAA
>QKZZ01001767.1:0-12872 GCA_003521265.1 Cetradonia linearis
TGCCAAGAAGTCGCAAGAGTTTTGCAACTCGCAAATAGGGCCTGTTGGATTCACCAGTCTGGAGCTTAGAGAGGTGATGGCGTTTTTTGTTGGGGATGCAGTAGGAAGAGACGCGGCGCAGGTCTTGGGTTCACTGACTGCCTCTTAGATATACCATTGCGGCGTTTCACTGTCCCACCCCGAAGTCCATCAAAAAGCCTTCCCTGCCCCGCAAATACCGGCGGCCCCGATCCCTCAATATACAGCACATGGAAAAAGATATTTCGTCTATAAGCCGCCGGAAATGGCGATCGGTCATTCGTTTGAATGGATTCTAGCACCCGGTAAACTCTCAACAACATGCTAAGATGGAGGCCTATATCCCCATCTTCCCGCTCCCAAATCAATGTGATGGGTGATTCGTCGACAATAAAAGCATCGGGAATGAAACCCTCAGCGATCTTGCTTTGGAGACGGGAAATAGCCTTGCGATAGACGTTGATCAGAGGGAGAATTGGGAGAGTGGGGGAAGTCATGGGTGAGGCGTCTACGTCGAGGGTATAGGGCGTGCCGGGGATTTCGTATCGGTAATTGGGTAACGGGTTCACGGACTGCCTCTTGAAAATCCCATCCATCCTTTTCACACTCCCATTCCCAGCCGGCAATGGCTCCCTCCCCTCTTGCACCTTCTCAAGAAAATAATGAATTTCCTTCCTGTAACCCTCGGGAAATGGGGTCTCCAGGTCCGTATGTATCCATTTCAGTGCTTCAAAACCCCTCAATAACATGCCATAAGTAACACTTGGAGGTTCCGCTACATTCCAATTCAGTTGGACGGGTTGCTCCTTCTCTACGATGTCGCTGGGGACGACAAGACCTCCCCAGCCACTTTCTATCAGGACTTCGAGGGCAGTGAAGGCTCGGTTGTAAAGAGTATCCAGCGCGAGTTGTGGGAGTGGCTCGAGGTATTTGTCAGGGACGACTCTGATGATGTATGGAGTGGAGGGAATGGTGTATTCGAAGCCTTTGATTGGGTCGGTGGTGCTGGAACTGGAATACGACAGATGTGTTAGTGGGTGAAATCTAGAAAGCTTCAGAGCAAGGAAAGTAAGTAGTTCACGGACTTGGGGCTCGCGGAAGAATTGAGTACGGGTATGCTTATGGTGGCGGCCGGGGATGGGGACGCGGATGGCAGGAGGGAATGAGAAGAGTAGAGAAGGGTAGGGAGGATCAAAGACGGGAGAAACATTTTGGCAGAACAGACTGACAAACTGTGACGTGTGGACAGATTTTTTTCTTGAACAAGGTAGCAGATAGGTAGGAAGAAGCCTAGGCTTGATATAAAGTGCATTTTTCAACATGCGGAAACATTTGCTTCAAGATTGGAGAAGACGCAGCGTTGAAACGAAGGCTTTTTGGCGCTCCTTTACCGTGGCATGGCAGCTTTACGCGGCGTTGTGGTTGCAGTACAACTGTCGCGAACACCATAAGGCAGTCGCATAATGTGATACTAGAACGCGCTCCGTGCGTATATAGGTGCTGAAACATCTGGTTCCTGGAGCTCTTGCCGCTTTAGACGAATCCCAGAGATGAATAAGAGAACAAGCTTGAGAGCGTCGAGGCTTGTTGAAAGCTGAGACCGACCTCTACAAAGTTACATGATATGTGAACAAATCTCACAAGCTGCAAAGAGCTCGGACGCCAAGCTGGAAATGATCGTCAAGCACTCCTCTCCACCGGTCAATCCCACCCGTCCGTTCTTCTTTAAAATCGAGACAACCTCGATGTTTTCCCTCACATCAAACCGCAGATACTTCCCAAAAAAAACCGGCATCGGCGTGTATTGCTTGGATTTTAGTGCTCCCAGGCCCGCGAAGACACGCAACAACATGCTTAATTGAGCGCGGAAGTTGAAATAGATCCCACCCAATCCAATCAAACATTCTGTGCGCTGAATGTCAGAGTTGAAAGAAAGATGACCCCACGGTGTATCGGAATCTTGCTTTGGCAGGCGGTGATAGGCTGGATCCAGTGCATACAAACCGGGGGAGGGGGGATTGTAGGCTAGAAGGGAGATTGTAGATTTTCGGGGACGTCCCAAGCGAAGGTGAAGTTGGAACTAGTGGAACTAGATGTTACGCGAACGCATCAGTGTGGGGGGCATGGAAAGAAATGGGGGAGATGGGTGTTTTACGGACTTGGGGTTTGGAATGAAGCTGTTGTTGGGTCGCGGTGGTGCCGGGGCTGCAGCTCCTATGGGTGAGAGGAATAAAGAAGGGCGGGGAGGAGCGGAATTGGCATCATTGTGATAGGAAAGATTGAAACTATCATACAGATAGAAGGGTTATGAAAAAAAGCTAGGTCAACTAGAGAAGATCAGAGGTCAAGAGAGATGTGCTTGGGGTGGACTTTGATATTGAATAAACATACCGAAACGCACCAAGAATGGGGTTTCCATTTAATTGAGGGTGGCGAGCTGCATTCTACGATAGGCGACTAAAGATTCTGGACTAAAGCTCGTTGTTGTAGTTGGAGGAATGTTTCAAGCGGGCCGTGAGATTGACCGCAAGAGAGACAGCGCCAGTCCTTTAGCATGTTCACAAGATGGGTGTTGTTGCTGCTGGTTTCTATGTAAGGGGATGAACCATAAATCATGCAAACGGGGTGAACACCCATCAACCCACCGCTTCAAAACCTACCAAACTACAGGTGTAAAGGATTAGTACTCCTTGATAAGAAGGTCTGGGTGCATAATAAAGGCTCAAAAGGACACAGTTGTTGCTCAATAACCTTGATAGCACCCGGAATCCACGCACGACACTACCCCTATGTCTATGACTTGTGCTCCCTTCTCTTAGATAAACCACTCTTGCTGCTGCACTAGCTGAGCGCAGCGGGATTGCCGGAGGCTCGAATCTCTCTGACCCTTGTGCAGAGAAGAGCCATGTGAGCAGATCGCATAGGATGAAGTGCGCATCAATGCAAATCTGGAAATATTCATCATGTAATCAATAGAAATGAATCTTATGATACAGAAAGCCATCCTCAAACCTCTTACCTTCTCTTGCTCTAATTCCCTAGCTAAACAATGCTAAGAAATTTTCTATAAGATGAAAGCTATATCCTTGGCTCTTTGCTATGCATGCCGCAATTCTTCGCACATGGAGATACATATAAGATTCATCCCCCGTCGTCAGGTTTGGAGCCGCGATCTGACGCGGCAGCTTTGGCACCAAGTGATATCTCAATCTTTTTCATGCCGCCCTTCTCGGCCGGCGAGCCGCGGCTTTCGGTCTTAGAGATGAAGGCTTTCTTCCGCTTCAGCATATTGGTACTTGTCGTGCTTCCCGTACTCGAGCTGGAACTACGCCGCTTGGTACTTGTTAGCTTACCAAGCTCGTCTTCGTCATCATTTTCTTCTCTTCGGCGCTTCTCTGACAAACGTTCAGGTGGTGGCGTCTGCAGCATTGGAGAAGGTGAGAGTTTGGGCTCAGAAGAGGTGCCAAATGATTCTGGTGTTCTACTGTCCATTGCATCTTCGTCATCATCAGGATAGTCGACTAGTGATTTGAGCATAGGGGAGGTGGCGACACCATTAGTAATGATGCTATGCCGACGCTGTTTCTTCAAGACCTTCGGTGACGTCTCATCCTCGTCGTCTGACGTGTTGAAATAGGCTTCCTCGACTGCATCCATATCTTTAACGCCCTGCCATCGATTGCCGTTGACATTGGGTGTCCGATTGGGAGTAGTGGTACCATCGTTGCTGAACAGCGTTGTGTCGCCATCTGAGTTGAAGCCTTGCATTTGGTCGTAGTGTAGTATGAGTATTTGAAATGTGTCGACGTAAGTAATTTCTTGGAGTCTTGGGCGGCAGGTCTCTACTAGATGGATGATGAGTGGTTTTAAATTCTCCCTCCTTATGAATTCGAAAAGCTCTAAGCAAGCTGAGTTTAGCAGGTTATCCCGGGGCATGGTCTCATAAACAATGTTGAGAATTGGTGTGAAGTATTTCTTTTGCGTAATCTGCCGGTTGTAGAACTCGTCCTGCAAGCCTATGCACTGGCGGAAGAATTTTAAGGCCGCTATCAAACATGTCAGCTGTAGGAACGAGATAGCAGGGAAACGGGTACCTACTCAATTTGAGGTGCTTTTGTGGCGCAGATAGCAGCTGAGCTATGCGTGACGCAAGATCCTCTGTGAAGATGTAGAATTTACTTCTGAACTGATGTGTACGAGAAAGGTACATGATTATCTCAACAAGATGGTTGTAGAGTTGGACTTCATGAAAAGTAACGTCATTCACTTTAGGCGAAGGCGGTCAGCAATTCGAAAAGATGTCAACTTGGGTTCAGGATCACTTACAACTCTGCTGCTTCTCGAGATCCTTGAGTGGCTGGAAGAGCTTATTAGCTGAATGATCGTAGAAATGCTGGATGAACGATTCAGTCTGAGGATTTGATTGCGGTTGCGCCCGCAGCTTCGGCATGAGTTCGCCATTTCGCTGTGCCACGCCTTCTTGTACTTGAGCCGGGGCGGGTTGCTGAGGCTCCAACAGCACTTTAATTGCATCAGCCGCTTGTGCCTTGACGCCTAAGTCCACCTCAACGAGCAGCAGTTCAATCAAGGTATCAGTCAATGGCGTCTTCTTCTCACTGATAGACTTAAAGATATAGGCTCGGACCATGCTCGGGTCGTGATCTATCATGGCTACGAGTATGTCCGTCCCCGCTACTCGTATCGACGCTTCCTTATTCAAGATGGCGAAGGTTATCACACGAAGAAGTCCGTGATTGATGAAATTAGTGTAGAGTGTTGCCCGGGCAGGAGCTTGTAGGCTCTTTGCTATGGCGCAGCATGACTGTATAAACCCAACAGCATCCTTCTTCTTTTTTATATCCACTTCCGGATTATCAATTATGCCAAAAAGCTCATCTAGGTAGCCGGCATTGCTCTGTAGATGTGATATTATATCGACCTGGTTAAAGAAGATTAGTGAGTTCAGGACACCGAAGGTTGGATCGTCAAGGATTCTGGCTAGAACGACGTCTTTCAAATATGTGAGCCGCCATGTTGCGTGGATCTTCTTCGTGATTGCTGGATCTGCAATGGAGAGCACTTCTTTGTACCGCGAATTGTCTTTGAGGTATCGCCGATGATTCGCCTTGTGATTTGGAAAGTCTGGGTCGTCTATGATTGTACACCATTGTCAGCTCATGCAATTGAAGATCTGGCCGAAAAGTCGTGCGCAAGAAAGCGCCCACGCCTCAAAGAGCAGTAGGGTCTGCAAGTGATACTAAGAAATTACTCACATTCGAGTGCACCTATGACACCAAACACTAGAGGCTCGCTCACAATCTGGTCAATTATTTGGCTGTCATTCAACAAAACGAGCAGCTTCATAATGTTGCACAACAAATGTAGATCTTTCAGCGATTCGAGATCCTCCGCCATTTCCACCAATGGTATCAACTTCCGGATGTAGTCTTCACTGATCACGAATTTTGCCAGAGCGTCGCGGCCAGCGGTCGCCGCTGCAACGCTTCGCATTGCATGTTCAATCTCTTCAAGGTTTCCGATCTCAGGTTGTGGCAGGACCAAAGGATTGGCAAAGTTCTCCATGTCGGCATCTGACAATGCATCATCTGGACCTACCAGAGCCAGCAAGTGTTGTTGTACCTGACTGACAAACTCCCATATCGCGGCGCACCCTTCTGCTTCCTGAAAGCTCAAAGCCATTTCCACCCCGCTTGACTCGGTCCACACAATGAGAGTATCTTGCTGTTTTTGATATCTATCATCCTTGGATATTCTCGTTTCTAGGAGTAGTCGTGAGGGTTCATCTTCGGCTTCGACGTAAATCTTTGATTCCTCCTGCGCCCACGTATCAGTAATGTTTGCGTCCCTTTGCGCCGCCGATAGTTGATAGGCAGAGTCCTCAGCGACAGAACCAGAAGGCTTATTGTTCCTTACGTTGATTATTCGACCCGTGCAAAAGCCAGTCCCTCGGTCAAACCAGTCATTGTTTTTGAGCTCGTAGACCTTCACTCGCTTCTTCACGTCGGACGATGGCACCACTAACGCCATGTTTGAAACGCGAATAAAGCTGCCTACCGTAGTCAGGCAGGAGTTTGCAATGAAGTGATGACTTGGGCGAGGCGTGACTGAGGTGGTAGAGATGTACAGATGGTGGGGCGTACGCTTGGGCTTGGACGTAACCTCTGCCTAGGGCGAAGCACGCGACAACGAGCCAGGCACGTCGAGGAAGGCAAGTAATACTATCCAGCAGTAGCGACAGGTATAGAGAGCTACCCTGTGGGTGATCAGCGGTGCGCCAAGTCTAGAATGCCATGACGTAGAGGTGTTGCGGTGGTTGTTGTCCACAGAGCGGCTGTTTCGTCAGGGGATCGCACTCTGCGCGCTCGGTTATGCATGGACTCGTCCCCACTCAGTGACTGCAGATGTTGTATGGGTGGTTACCCGAAGCTTCGGATGAACGTGTGATGTTGCTCTCAAAGTCTCGCGAATCAGCAAGGGTGGTGGGTTGCATCAGACAGACTCTGCTTGAAACTTAGTCCACAGCGTTTGATCGCCCAAGTGGATGTCAGAACTAGCCTTGTGGTGGCAAATCCAACGGGTAGATAAAAACTACCATAGTCTAAATTTAGCTCAGCGCACCTCGTCACAACGCAAGGAGTTCATCATTTGATATCAACACTTCACATATGAAGTAGATTGATAAATCTCACAGCTTTCTGTAATCATGATTCTGTGGAGGCCTCTTACGTTGAATAGCTTTGCTGAACCTCCAGGGACTACGAGGAGATAGTTACTTTCGAGAACGCATTGCAAGGTGTTGGAACAACCACACAAAGCTGCTCAGTTGGCGAGACAAGAGAAGAAGAACTACCCTCTGAAAGCTACGAGGACTGCCTTTGGCAAAGGGAGTGTTACGACACGTACGGAGAAGACAATCAATGATATCTTGTCTCCCCACCTAGGCCAGTCGTCGCAGATCTGATGTAACATATTTACTTATACTGATTCTATCTTCCTTGAAAGACTCACGCTTAGTCTCATAACCAACTATACAAGCTTCGCAGGTGCTGAACACGTATATCGCCGTGCAATATCCTTGCTCAGCCATAGCGACACCGCTATAGAAGATTCAACGCTACAGTCCACGGTTGACGTCCTGGTCTTGCGGTCCGCTTCTCATACCAGTTCACTCTCAAACCACACTCTACCCTTCTTCGCTTGCTCTTTAGATCACACATGGCTTTCCCGCATCCATACATCCACAGTCTCTTTCCAGCACGCCTACAGCACAAGAGCATACCCCGCGAGTAAGGCACCAACAGTTGCATCGTTTCTATTCTCTTACATATCTTTTTGGGCTTAAGGGGCTAGAATTTGCACCAGGTCCGATGCTAATAGTATTAACATGTCTAGCTCACACGTGTACCGAGCTTGACATCAGTATGCAGAGCCATGTCGATTACGTCTTACGAGATCGATGCAATGATTATCTAGCTCACAACTGATAATGGGCCTGAACTTGATAACGTTAGCCTACTTTGTCTCAGCCAACAAACTGTATCGCGGCCAGCTTTTACCCCAAAGTCGTCGACTCTTTGAATGCCAAAATGGCATCGTAAATCACCGTTCTCGCTTTCGATCTGTGGATTGCCGCACTTTTGTTTCATTTCACGCTCTTGCTGGCAGTATTCAACGCCATCTTCTACTCCCCTTTACCATATTTGCGGGCATTTTCATACTTCATCTTCTATACCAAATAATACTCTCCTCTTTTTGCCTTTAAGCGCCTTTATAATACTTCTACGTCTTTCTTATGGGTTGCTAGCTCCTTTGAAATTTTAGACAAGGCCATTGCGTGGCAAGTGATCAGGGCAACGTGCACCAGAACGCGTTATCCTGAGCAATTTTCATAGGCAAGCTCTTACTCTTAACATTCACGTCTCGGAGTTAGGCTCCGAGGGTCGTAAGAATAACCAATAAGCGGAAGAAGCCAGTCTGTAGTCGTTTTCTTCGCTTTACGTTCCGAGGACAGGACCATGTAGTCAGCTCATTGCATTAGCGCTGACTGAGCCAATTTCAAAAGTAAAATTTCACATAATGTCTAGTTCAGTAGGCCAAGCAATTGTCACAAAAGTCGCTTTCAATAGTGTAACCTGGCATGGCTGAAAAGGCGTCAGGCCCAGCGGTGAACGTTATTAGCCAACATGGGACTCTTCCACCCGCGCCAGGGCCTCAAATGAGGCTTATCGGTCAACTTGTGACACCTCTCGCGCGGGATATGATACGCTTCAACACTCAGCCTACTACGCCGTCAGGTTCGAATGGAACCGAATCTGCCCCGAGGGCGTCTGCGGTTTCATCAGCAACCGGTACGGTTCCTACAAATACTCCAGTCAGGAGAGATCTGGCGGCGCCAGGGAACGTTCCGAGTCCTTCTCCAACGCACTTGCTCAGAAGTATATCGGTCACATTCACGTTGAAAGTGTGAAAATCATCGGCATGTAGGGCCTAGTTCTGCGGTGCCACCAGGGCAGGTTCCGCGGGCTTTCCCAACGCACTTATTAGGATGTACGTCCTTTGCCATGCTCGTTAAATACCTAAGACTCATCAGTGTGTAGCCACCAGCTCTGTAGGATCGGCCATCCAAACACTTTATGATACCCAAGTCACGCCACTGGAAACTTTAACCTGGACTCAGCTAACAACAATCCTGAAAGCGCTCCACAACCCGCCAATCTGCAGGTCAATAGAGGATGCTCGCACGTGCATGACCACAGGGTTCCAAAGTGGAGATTGCCTCGCTATCATCGTTTAGATTCCGTATATCATCTCCTCGCTAGGGAAGAGCAAGCATATTACAGTTCGAAATCCTCTTACTAGGACGCAATCCTTCGACCAGCTTCTGTTCTTCTACCCGAATGCCTATGCTAGCAGCCCCTCGGCAGCAACCTGGGTAGGCGTTGAGAAAGCGTTGGAAGATCTCCAAGCATTGCCCCGAGACCAGAGTGTGATTTGCAACTCCATCGCAACATCGTGATTCCAGTTCGCCGAAAAAGCAATAAAATTTAAATCAACTGAATGAGGCTCCGCTAGTGATGGCAATGCTTGTTTTCTTGGATGCTTTCTTCTCCCAAATATTTGGAACTAAACGTCTTCAGCTTTTCTCAAACACCAAACATCTCTATCAAAGCCAACGACCCGGCATCATCGCCAAGACGAAGGGGCCATGACATGTATCAACATGAAGAGAGCCTTACCGCTACTGTCGATCGACTCCAAAAAAATCCAATCTGTAGGAGCTAGTCACCGCTGTTAAGAAAAATGGATCAAATATCCGAGAAATCTGGATGATAGAGAAATTTAGAGGTGTCAGAAGTGTTGATCACAAGGCTGGCCGGGTAGATATGCACTTCGACGACGACAAGCAGAACTTGAAAGGAGTACGCCTTTGAGCGACATCTACCGAGACCGTCAAAGCTAAAAATGAGGAAAACGCTCTTGCCCAAATGCCAGCTGAAGTTCTCTATAACATCGCAACTTACCTGGACGATAAAGGATCTGCGTGCCTTCGAAACACGTGCAACGAATCCGAGCTTCTGTCAACTTCGAATGAGCCATTGAATATAATGGAGTAAACCGATATCTGCTGCGTGATATTCTCAGCTTGAACGGCGTGATGAATCCAACTGGACCTTCTTGCAAATGTCTGCACTCAAAGATCTATGAAGCCCTATCCCGACACACCACCTGAAATGGCGGCATTGAGGAGGTGGCGCCAAGAGAATACTCACGAGGGAAGAAGCCAACGAGTGGTCAAGTGTGCTTGTAGGGGCTGGTGTGGGGTCAGCATTTTACCAAAGAAAGCAAAGAAAGCAAAGAAAGAAAGAAAGAAAGAAAGAAAGAAAGAGAAGAGCGTACGACACCATCATGTCGCGACAGTACGATGCAGAAAGTCTTCACGAGAGCAAATTATGGCACAACGCTGGCATCGGATATTCTCCTGGCCCATTGATGTCAATATGTACCCCATGGAGGACGGACGACGATACGACTGATACGAGGAAGATATCCAAAGTATCAATACGTGAAAATTAGCCGTTCTGTGATCCTTTCCTCCAATCACAATATATGGATAGGCCATTCTACATCCTCCCAATGTTTATCAACACTGACAGGGCAAGTATTCATTAAATTCAACAATGGTCTAGTACGGAAGATGTTTATATCAATGATACTTTGCATTGGATAGTCGGAGATAATTCTATAGCTGTCCAGGCCTTAACGCCGGCCACCCCACGTTTTGCCAAGCCACCATGCCGGGGCGTGGTGGGGCAGTCTTGAAAATCCCACAATTTTTTTCTCAGATTGCTTCTTCTTTGCTCAGCATATTCATTTCCGTCCGAAAAGACACAGTGAGCGACTTCCGAGTCTTTGCGCTCACTTCTCCGCCTAAAGACTCCCCTCCGAGCATTTCCTCAACGTTGTGGTTGAACCTTTCGAGTTTACCTGACTTTCCCTTGCAGAAGAGCGCTAGAATGGAAGCCACCAGCGGAAAGACGACGGCCATTGATCAGCTCGAGCCAATCGAAGCTGATCGCAAAGTCTCACCTTCGAATAGTGCGTCGCCAGTGCATGGCGAGCCTGAGGTCGTTGGCATGACAGCATTGGACGAGATCGACAAGCCGGGGTTCTTTGCCTATCTCAAGACGAAGAACTTCTATTTGTTGATCTTACTCGGGTATGACATTCAAAAGCACATACGTGTGTTCTATTATGCTAACATAACGTTACAGACAAGTTCTAGCACTCTGCATTACCGGCACTAATACTCTCTCGTCGTTGCTTTCGACAGTACCATTTTCAATTCCCGCATTTCAGACCCTCTGGAACTATGTCCTCCTAAACCTAATCTATACATCTTATACACTGTACAAATACGGCTGGAAGAAATATGTGCACCTTATCAAGCATGATGCATGGAAATACATCATCCTTGCCTTCCTAGATGTCGAAGGCAACTATTTCACCGTCCTTGCATATCGATATGCCACGATCTTAAGCGTACAACTCATCAATTTCTGGGCCATTGTAATGGTCGTTCTCATCTCCTTCATCTTCCTTCACGTTCGCTATCACCCTATGCAAATCATCGGTATACTCATCTGCATTGGTGGCGTTGGCATCCTTTTCGGCTCCGACAAAATCACCCAAGGATCCGGCTTTGGCGGTGTCACTGGCGGAAATCAACTGAAAGGCGATCTCTTTGCCCTAGTTGGCGCGACCTTCTACGGCATGAGCAACGTCGCAGAAGAGTTTCTCGTCTCCAAGCGCCCACTGTACGAGGTAGTGGGCCAGCTTGGATTCTGGGGCATGTTTATCGACGGTGCAATGACTGGAATCTTCGACCGCCCGCAGTACAAATCCTCCGTCTGGAATGACGGCAAAGTAGGCGGATACATGGTTGGCTATACGCTCTGCCTCTTGATTTTCTACAGCGGTGCACCGATCCTCTTCCGTCTGTCATCGGCTGCATTCTTTAACATTTCCCTCTTGACGGGCAATTTCTGGGGCACAGTTATTGGTGTGAAGGTCTTCCATTTGCATATTCATTGGATGTATCCGATTGCATTTATTTGCATCATGTTGGGGCATGTGATTTACTACTTTGGGAAGAGCGTTCTAGGAGAGGCGAGGAAGCCGTGGCTAGGAAAGAACCAGGAAAGAGGTGTCAACGGTATAGGAACAGCGAGGAGGGTGGCTGAGGGCGGACAGCAGCTTCCTGTATAATGGAAGAGCTTTATAGATAGAGGTTGCTTGTGGGAATGATACCCGGGGATGCACGAAGAATGAACGGTTTGCGTAAACTTCCATTGTGCGTCGTCTGTCACGCGGGAACAATTGATGAAGACATTTGAACATTAAGCATTTGAGCAAAGTACATAGTAAAATCGATATTCACATTCCTTCAACATTAATGATTACTTGCGAACAAAGTCGTCCATTGTAGGGTCATACCAGCTTTCCTCCAATATTCATCAATCTTCAGCCTCGAACTCTTCGTTAGTCGTCCCCGACGTTGTTCACATAAAACCTCATTCACAGAAGCAAAGATGACTATCACTGCACCCTCATCACATGGAGAGTATACTTTCCAACAGGTATACCGTACTAGATTCAGAAAATTCCTCGTTCTTACTCCTCTCCCACCAGTATGACTGATTAAGGCCAAACCCCACGACCACCCATACGCTACAGAGTGAGAAAGTCCAATACCTGGGTGTTCTTAGAAACCTTGTTTCGCTGAATATGCGGCGCCTAACCTAGTAAATTCTTCTAAGTATCCTGCCGTAGGAAAGAAATTGATGGGACAGAAGGGAGGTATATAAGTTTGAAGTGGAGATTTTCAAATGGATAGTCAGGAATACATCTCTAACATTCTCAACAAGATAGGCTTAGAATAAGTCAGAGGTTTGGCGGGGGTGGTGTTTGAAAGATGGCCTAGGTCGTAGAGGTTTATCGATTCAAAGAATAGGGAAGGTTGGAAGTCACAATTCCTGCTCAGTATATGCTTTCTTTGTGTAAGGGAGGAACGTGCTTGGACAGTCATAGATGAGAAGCGTTTGTGAGGTTAACACCTGGGCTGTAAGAAAGGAGGGTGGCTTGCGTGACTGTCACAGGGTAATGATTGATGAAGAAAAGTTTTAACGATGATTGTTATGTAGTTTGAACACTAAGCATTCGAGTGGAGTATATATTCGTATCCATAGTCGAGTTTGTAATCAGGAAAGCATATCTAATCGTTCGTCATAGGGTTCCTGTTGCAATGCTGCAAAGTGATCGAAAATGATGATGAA